>VTPC01000699.1:61425-118367 GCA_011009095.1 Ignelater luminosus | reverse complement strand
ATCTTAAAACACAACACAATGCACTCCTCAACATCTAACAGAATAATACACCAAATGCAAGTGGTTTCTGCAGTTTTATACATAGATATCATGCAAGAATTTACTTGCAGAATCTTGTTTAAGTTACGAGTCATTTCATGAATCATCCCAGCGGTGGGTAAATGCACCACTACACTTTCAAGCTTCATTGTGTTACTTGAATATTTTATAATAAATTTCTGAATATCTCTCAAAAAACTAGATCATTAGTACAATAAATTGCAATAATAAAATTAAAAATAGCGCAATAAATAATAGTTTCTACAGGTCCAAAAAAGTTGCAATACCGATAGTGATTTTTTTTTTAAACTTTGATATCAAATTACACCCACTGAATATAAGAATACATTTTTATTCTGCACATTTTGTGATTTGCAAAGTCTTTCTGAAGTATCACCAACATTTAAACATTCTGTAACAATTTCAATCTAACAGAAAAAAATTTTTTAATTACATGGTGAGTAAACGAACCACTGGGATCATATGGGTTAAAGAATGTCGAGAAACAAAAAGTCTAAACCAATAACTACTGCGACCTTCAACAAGTTAGAACACTAACAACTACAAGACTAAATTACAATTATAATGAACTGAATTTTACTCAATTGTGTTATTTTGTTTCTGATGTCTTTCAAGCAAGCAAATCAATGTAATAAATGCCACCGTAGGCAGCCGGCTCCTTAGAGGAATTAACCTCTCTTAAGCCTGGTTTGATGTCTTTCTTCTAGGTTTCTTCCTGGTCTTTTGGTATCTAAAACATATCTACTCAATAATGAATTTCATACAAACAAATACAGGACAATATAAAAATTTACAGAAAATGCTTTCATGAACGGGGAAGGGGAACTCCCCTTTGGGCTTCCGGATTGGTCTCCTCAGATTGCAAAGCAAACAATAAGACGCCTCGCTTGGAATTCAAAATGATGACAATGACACTAAGGGGGAAGGTGTTTTCTTAGACTCCCCAGTTGAAATATAGACATTTGGTAGAGTGCAGTTACAAGACATTTTATTCTTTAATTTACTATATACAGTTTTATCAAGCAAAAGGACACCTTACATAAACAAAATAAGTGCATGTGTATTTCCAATTCAATGTATAAGTGTTTTTAAAAATATAAATAGAAATTAGATTAGTGCATTCATACTAGTTAAAAACCTTAAAATTTGTATCACAATGCATTTTCATTAAAGGTACTAAAATGCATTGCACGATGTATTCATATCTTCCAAACAAATCAAAAATCTTAATACAATATTATCTAAACTTATTTCATATTTAGAACTTAAATTCTTTATACTTCTTCGTCTGTTTTGTATCCAAGTTCTGTTGTCTCTTTCTTTTATTCTGGAAAAGAACAAAATTAATAAGTCATCGGTACAGTAGTTTTAAAAAAAGACATACCTTTTGCTTGGCAACATGCTCTGCCAACATATCACTAAGATCTTCTTTCTGTAATTGTGACTGATTTTCACGCATCTGTTGTTCATAACGCACTGCCATAGCATCACTGTCCATATCTAATTCTGATGGATCCAAAGCAAGTTCCACCATACCTTCACGTTGTTCAGAAGAAGATTGAACACCCCTTTTAGCTGATATAACAGCAGGAGGGGGTGCACCTACTCCTGTCATATCATAGACGTGACTACTAGCCATCATAGCACCACCAATACGTTCATTACGTTTTTCTGGTAAAACATGGAATAGAGCTGGCATTTCACCCCTGAAATTAATTTCACATAAAGCAGCTATAATCTAGTAAACTGTATCATTTTCATTATTACACTGACTATATAAGAGAAAATCAACTTACTCTTCCATTTCACTTTCAATCTTTTTCTTTCTTAATTCAATTGCTTCTGGCGTTTCCATTCCAGCAGGAATGCTAGTTAATCCACTAGGTGTAACAAGTCCTTCTGCAGGCGTTATCAAACCGCTTTCGTCAGCAACACCTTGCTTGTCCTTTTCTTCCTCTTCTTCCTCCTCCTCACTTTCTTCTTCCGATTCAGATTCCAATTCACCCCATAATGAACGGTCCACATTTATATCTTCCCCAATATCCTACAATGAAATAATAAGTTATTTTATTGGAAAGAAAATATTTAAAATATCACCTACATCTACATTAGCTTGATTTGTTCCAAACACGTCGCCATACAAAGGTTTACCACTTTCATCAACTGGAGGTTTACCCCAACCTCCTGCATGATAACCAAATGAACATCCATCAGGTATGGGTGCATTCAGGCCTGGCACTTTGAGATTTGGATAATTTGGTGGAGGTCCATAACGTTGCATAGCAATTAACCATGGAGGTGGTACTTTATGAGCATTTGGGCCTACTGGCATGCCCAAAGCTGTGCGCAATTCCTCAGATAAGTCACCAGGTTTCTTCTCTTTCAATCTTGTTTCAAATTCTTTGCCTTCATAGTATAAATCTCCATGTATGGTCATTTTCGGTTTAGTCTGCCATCTATCACAAAAAAAATATTAAAATGAAAAAATAATATAAATATGTGCATTAACATACTTAAAGAATGCATCGTGTAATTTCTGATAATCAATGTCGATTTTTCCTAATTTAGGACGAGCACGCTCACGCATCTTTGCTTTGAGGGTTTTAGATTCATCTTTGTCTTGTAAAGATGCTCGCATTTCCATAATTCCTGTTCTCTTTATAAAATCTGGGAGATTAAATGGTGGCTTTTCAATACCACGTTTGCCTTGTAAATATTTACGTTTAAAACACCAATGCCTTGGTACCTAAAGTAAAATTAGTTAGACTAGATATTTCAGTTATTACTAAAATAATTATTTTACCTGAACAGTATTACGGTGTGCTTTTAATTGAACAAGTAGTTTTGGATCTCGTGCGGTAACATCATGCATTTCTACCACATCAGGTCTATTTACGAGTTGTTTAAGTTCAGCAACACTTAAACGTGTTAACTTCTTCAATTTTCGCTTTGACATTTTAGATTTATCCTCTTTCATTTTCTGTAAAGAAAATCCATATTTATAAAAAAAAAGATTTTGATATATTCTTATTTATATACTTACTTCATCAACTTCTTCAGCTTCTTCTTGAAACTGATCACCAAGGACAGGTATAGCTTTGCTTGATAAAGCGGTAGGTATAGCTAGTTGTGGAGGAGGTATAGAAGGTTTTGGATCGGCAATTTTAAATGCTTCAAATATATGAAAGAATTGACGATACTGAGGTGCAAGTTCATGTAAACCTAGAGTTTCTTGAATATATCTAAAAAGAAATTGTATAACAATTTAACAAATGACACTAACTGTTTATACTTACTCTACTTCTGTGTCAGGTTCACCTGTTTCTGTATTAACAGAAGTATCGTCTTTGTTTTCTTCCATTTTTTTCTTATTCTTCTTTCTTTTCTTCTTTTTTTTATTTTTACTGATTTTAGCATTATCTTTAATCTGCTTGTTATTAATATCAGTTTCTCTAGTTATTACATCCTATAAAACAAAATATAAAAATTAAGTAAAATGTGCGCTTATACTCTCATACTGTTTAACTAATGTACTTACCACATTCTCATCTCTTTCCCATAATGGGACTGTGCTATCTTTTTCAACTTCATTTGCAGGTATAGAAACTGGAGCAGAATTATCTGTTCCAGTCTCATCAGTACCCAATTCTAAAGCTCTTTGATTTTTCAAGGCTAAGACTTGCTCAAGTACTTGAGGTAGTACAACATCTGTAGTACCATTTCCTTCCATTAATTGTTCTGGAGGATCTACTTTAAGAGAAAGAAGAGAAGGTAATTGTTTTTCGTTCATCCCTGGCTGTGCTCCTGGTGACTGTAAAGCTTGCGGTGGCAATCCTTGAGGTGGTAAGGGTTGAGGAGGTAAACCTTGCGGAGGTAGACCTTGTGGGGGTATACCAGGTGGTGGCAGTCCCTGTAGACCTCTATTTTCTAGAAGAAGAAATGCATTAATAGTATATGAGTATTGTTTCTTTGTATATCTTTTACCAACAAATTCTTCATTAGCCCACCCTTGTGTACCAGGAGGTCCAACAAAACCAGGCGGAGGTACTAACCCCTCTGGATGAGGCGGTGGAACCAAAAGCTGATGTTCTGCGAGTGATTCGTGGGGCATTTCATGGATTCCTGGTGGATCCATAACCATTTGTGGAGGTTGCAAGTGTACGTTCATCTATAAAAGCTCATAATTAGGAAACGTATATATACATAACCTTAAAGTATTACTGGAGGATTGCCTTCATTCATTTTGTTGGGTTTGGAGAACTAATTATATATATTTCAGAAAAAAACTATATTTTTATTATTATGATAAAACCCTAGACACAATATATACTTATTTATTACGCTTGCCGCAAACAAAATTAATATTGCAATATTTTCATAGCGGCCCCTTTATGCTTTTATCTGTCGAAAATGTACGAACTTCATCGAAACCTTACCAATTTGACATTAGAAGTACATCTAAACAAGATTACATCGAATTACTGTTGTTACATATAATTGTAGAAAAACGATTAAATTTCACACTGCATTTTTAAAAATTTTATATAGGGTGGAAAAAGTTAATGGCACTTCTTTAATGAATCTCAAATGATTGCCTGACAAACTACAGATATTAAACTTTGCTGATGTCATACTAATCTGTTTAACATGCAAGCACATAGTAGACTTTGTAAAATAATGTGAGCTGTTTCTAGCTATCAGATTGTTACATTATTCTTTCAATTACTAACAGTAGTAGTATAAAAGATTGTGAAGATAATGTGGACGTTACGTGACCAATCTGATCTCCTGACTTAATGAAATTATACACAGTTAGCATACTGTTTAGAAGCAAATATCAATTTGAGAAATCAAACCTCAGAGTTCAAAAATTAGCTGTTGTTTGAGAAACACTAGAACAAAGTTTCTAAAAGTTTAATTGACAAGACTGCTAATAGTAGGTTGAGAGAATACCTAGTTATTATTGAAGCTAAGAGAACTCATATAAATAACATGACCATTTATTTTTTCCTCAAAACGGGACATTACTAGTTTTTAGGTAATAGTGTGTGTATTGAAGAAAACGCACACTTCTTCATAGTTTTGATTTATTAATGAAAATAAAAGGCAAGAACACGTTAAATTAACTAATTTTTTATGTTGCCTTATATTCTGAAGAACAAATTTGTTGAAGTATATTTGGTGTTAGCTTCAAATAAAAATGAAATTCTTGGCAGTATTTCTTACAATTTTTTTAGTAATTGCTTTAAGAACTGCGACTTGTACCTGTTTATTCGCTCGTCCACAACTTATTCATAAGAGAAAAGACCCTTTTAACGGTATACTAGTACCGGGCAGACAAAATATAATTCAGTAATTATAATTATTTGAAAGCTCGTATGATTCAAATTATTGGTGTAAAAGTGTTTGAACAATTCCACCCAACAACTCTCTGTTGAAATATTCCCAGTGTTCCATTCTGTCATCTTTTGCAGTGTGATGTAGTTAGAAATAAGTGAATACTCATCAAATACTTCTGTATCTTTATTACAACTAATAAATCCTTTTTCAATCGATACATCCACTACACTTCAAATTTCTTCCCATGCAGGTATTTTGGTTAAATTTGCCCATTCATATATTGGCAATTCTTCACAGAACAAAATCCACTGCTCCAAATATTCTTTGCTTATTTTATAGAACTCAGTAGCTGTAGTTTTCATATATTCTTTGTCAACACCACTGCAACCATCTTTTTATTTTTCGCGTCTTTTTTTTCGAATTGTTATAATGGGTTGCTTTCTTTCAGAAAACAAGACATTTTAGTGTCCCAAGGCTGTGCTTGGGGACAAAGGGATAGGCAACCTAAAAACGGGATGGTCCCATTCCAAACAGGACATATGGTCACGTTACATATACATCATACTGATATCTTTTGTTGGCTTAAACTAATTGTTTGCTTATGCATGTTTTATTTAAAGAAAAACTATCATCTCCTTCTAGCTTTAGTGAGTGATGGCAAACTGGGAATCTAAAAGTAGGCATAGCATTCATGCTTGTGGGTTTATTTTGTGTGCCTTGACTGAACCCAACTTTGACTAGTTTAGACTAATGCTTGGAGGCTTTCAAAATTCACAGGCCTCGATTTCAGGGACACCAAGGTCCAAACAGTTCCTCTGATTTGAGCCCTTCTATTCTACCACTGAGGGGGGAGAGCAACACTGCAAAGACCCTAGTTGGCTATGGTGGGATCATGTATCCAAACATCACTAAAATTAGTCTGATAGTTTTTGAGATCCAAAGACAGACAAGGTCAAAAAAGTCATCTTTGAACAAATTTGTTCTCTGAATTTAAATGGCACAAAATTAAAAGAACTCAGATGTTTTGGTCTAACACAATCAAGTATAAATGGAGAAATTACTTCAAACTGTTAAGATGTTTATACAGGGACATCATAAATAGGAGGAAGCCACGTGACCACGAAATTTATGGTTGATTAGGCAACACATCTTGCACTGTTTGCAGCTCTGTTGTAATCAAGAATTATGTAGTTTTCCAGTGGCGTAGTATTGGATATATGATGAAACTACTTAGAAACTTAAATATTTAAAGATAATTATATATAAAATTGGAAAATTAAAAAATGACATATTGAAGATATTTTTAAAAACAAGAATTAGACAAGGCCCAAACAATGCTGATGTAGCTGTTCAAAAAGAGCTTTTTAGTTATTTTTTCAATTTTATTAAATTTAACTGTCCACTATGAAGGATTTTTCATAAAAAGATAATTATGCAGGTAGGGTAAACGCACCAATACCTGATCATTTAAAGAATATTTGAAGTTCAAACTCATTTAAATTTAAAACTAAATATTTAATAATGAATTTTTTTGTATAGTTATGCATGCATAAATGATATACATACTCAATTATTAAGAGTCATTAAATGTTTAATTTTATATTTAAAAAAAACCATTTATCAAAATCGGCACTTTGGCAGCCGTCTTAACACAATCGTGTTCTGGGAATAATTAAAGATTAATAATTGACGTGTAATTTTTATTTTCTGAAATTAATGTAACATAATACTTAGAACTAGGTATGCTAGATAACAGAACTAAAAATCGCAATTATTTTAGCTGCCATAATTTATTTAGAAAAAAATAATTCATTAGGTAGCAGGTTACTAGAATTTAATTTAAAATAATGGCTTACATTTATCCTAAATTTTACAATTTCATTTAGTTATTTTACATTTTATTGCAATTTATGTACAACCACCCTGTTTCTCTAAACATAACCGAACTCCATTTTTGATACTATTGAAAACTGAAACTAAGGTTTCTGGTGATATATTATTAATTTCATTTTGTATGGCCTCTTTTAATTCGTCAATATTCTGTGGACGGTGCTTGTAAACATTATTCTTCAAATGCCCAAATAAACACAAATCTAATGGTGTGAGATCGGGAGACCGAGGGAGCCATCGTCCACAACTCATCACTCGGTCATC
The DNA here is from genome assembly GCA_011009095.1 of Ignelater luminosus. Taxonomy (NCBI): domain Eukaryota; kingdom Metazoa; phylum Arthropoda; class Insecta; order Coleoptera; family Elateridae; genus Ignelater; species Ignelater luminosus. The sequence goes on along the minus strand of VTPC01000699.1, from coordinate 110,813 downwards.
AAAGAACTCTTCCAAATAACGAATAGTGGTGCGTGCCATATGTGCTGATGCACCATCTTGCTGGAAGTAGCCCTCTTGGATTTCATCATCCAATAGTTGTTCGATAAATGGTGTTAAAATATTATCTCGGTATCTTTCTCCACTGATTGTGTCATTAAAAAACAATGGACCATAGATCCCGCGTCTTGACATCGCAACCCATACACCAACCTTCTGGGGATGCAAACTTGTTTCTTCATAATTGTGGGGATTCTCTGTGGCCCAGGTTCTGTAATTTTGGCTGTTCACATAGCCCGACAAATGAAACCATGCTTCATCTGACATAAATGTAATATTTAATATGTCATCGTTGTTCAAGTGTTGCATAAACCACTGACAGTATTGAACTCGTAATTGATGATCATGCGGAAACAGTTCTTGTATTACAGACACTTTATAGGGATGCATTCGTAGCTTCTTTTTTAATGCAACTTGGCAACTTCCATATGAAAGTCCTGCGGAAAAAAGTTGTTGGTTAGATTATAGTTTAAAATAGTTTAAATTGTTTAATGAATGTTAATAATTCAGAAATAAATAGCAGTGCCAGTTTTTTATTTAAGTTTGCTAATAAAACAATTGAATTACTACAAGTGATGAATTCAAAATAATTAATAATTTAAAACACGAATGAAGCAAAACATATTATTTGTTTAATGCAAATAGATTCCTACCTGTTTCAGTGGTTAAGCGTTTAATGGATTTATGGGGACTACGATTCATTCGCATCTGCATGTCCTCGAGAACTTCATCAATTAATACGGTTGGTCTACCAGATGATTTGCCTTTGCAGATGCAATGTTTTTCTTCAAACCACTTAAGTATATCATGCCTACAACGTACAAATGCATCGTAGTGGACTTGCACTTCAGGAAAAGCTTGTTCAAATTGTTGGATACAAGATTGTAATGAATAGGTCCATGAACCATCTGCATTCTGTGTTCCACTTCGATAGTGAGATATTAAAATAAATTTATCTTGTTCGCTTGTAAAAGGCATCGCAAAAACGTAACGCGCCACTTTTAAATTAGTGGTCACGTGGCTTCCTCCTATTAATGATGTCCCTGTACAAAGTGTCTCAGAAATAGCTACAAAATCCTAAGTTAGATTCTAGGTACATGCCAAACCAAGGCAAGAAGTTACCAAAAATTTTTTTCAAAATTGTGTGTATATTGATGTGAGCAGTTAATATAATACAAGTTTGCAATGATAATGGCCTTGAAAAGATATGTATAGATTTGATGTTAAAGTCAAATTCTTACTGTCGTTGAATTTAAATAAATGATTTTGTCCCTTTTCTTCTACTTAGATAGCTATAGTTTTTTTATTTAAATTTTAATCATGACAGTAGAATTCAGTCCAATGATTTAAATGTGAATTTCTTACCATGCTTTTAAAATACGAAGTCATTAGCCTTTCACAATTCTGTGCAGTCATTAACATTAAATATTTGTATGGCAGTTCATATTTATCTAAAAATATCAGCATGTGGATTTTAGCAGGAAGGTCAGTGACATCATACATTATAGGGATAGAAAGGATATTACTAATGCATTCTTTATGCTAAAAATGCAAAGAAATGCTTATTTAAGACCAAGCAGACGAATTCATGTTAGTGCTCTAATGGCAGCAATTTCGAAATGCTTAATAGTTTCAAATAATACAAAATATTTAATTTACGTATATTAAAATAAATACAATTTCTTTACAAAGATTACTACATTAATATAAAATCATGTTAGCACCATTAATGATTCAAGATATACTAAGAAATCTTCATTAACAAGTGGGAAAACAATATCAGGCAGTATATGCAATTCGTTATATTACATATCAAATATATTATTTACAAGAGAAATTTATAATTGACTAGCCTTGTTTAATAGACCCAGGTCCATGTAGTTCTATAAAAGCTTCCAAAGCATGAGGTACATGTCCTTGATATGTGAGGTTGAATGCTTTTACAGCTTTAGCTGCAATACATTTTAAACTTAGCTTGGCCTGGGTTTTTAATATAATTTCAGCCACTCCTAGAAAATATATGGTCCATCATAATTTCATACAAAAATGAAAATGTTATAAACAACTTACCTGTAGCTGATGAATCTAGTGGAGTTTCTCCTCGTATATTAACACAATCTATGTGTGCACCTGCTTCTGTCAAATCAACAATAATTGAATGTAATGTAGCAAAATCTGAGAAAGGTTTATGATAGTGTACAATAACATGTAATGGTGTATTTCGCTCTATATCCATAGCATTTACATCTGCACCACATTGAATTAACAATTTTGCTGTTTCAGCACAAGGAAATCTGAAATTTTAATATAAATTCTATTAAATGCAATTCTATCAGAATATACTAAAATATTATCATAATCCATTTAATGGTAATGGTAACCAAGTAGTAGTGTCCAAGAGGATAGTTTTTTCTAATTCCGTCATATAAAAAGCACAAGCTCACTTCCATGGAAATAGACTGTTAGATAGGTACTACTGCTATATCATGCAAATTCTAACCATTATAAATTAGAAAATTTCAATGATCTCATTCACCTGTAAGCATAGGTAAACACTGATTTTATAGGAGATTTGTATGTTGTTAATAAACATCAGGGCATTAAATGGAAATATTACTAAAAAATGTCACAAAATCTCCTTTTATATTAATACTATTGAGCTCTCTACAACAAACTAAATGCATGCAAATGTAAATAAAATTAAAGCAACAGAAACACTAGGATTAGTAAAACTTAGATATATCTACTTAAATTACAAATACTAACCATATATAACAGAGAAGCAGTTGCAAAATGAAATAAAAACCATCAGCACGGCAAACAGAAAATATTCTACTACACAAACAATGTTAACAACTTACTTGCACACATCATTTGTGTGGAAGTCATCAACAGGTGTCTCTGCATTACAAGAGAGGTGCAATAAAGTTTGTCCATCACGTAAAGCGATATTCAATTGATTTAGTGAGAATATCAATCTATGAATACCAAATTTTTCTTCTTCTGTACAGTGTTTAAGCAATTTTGTTAGTATTGTGATTAAATAAAGTGTTGTGGTCATATTTCCTTCCATTTCCTCCTAGAATTGAAAGTAGAAAATTGATCCATTAAAAAAGGGAACTTTTCCAAAACTAAAGATTTTAAGAAATTCAGTTTTTAAAAGTTATAATTATTAATATTTCAAAGTGTAACAATTGTTTTGAATGTTGCAATAGTGTTTTTTTGTTATTATTTTATTTTAATTAATAACTTGTTTTTTAACTTTTTGATACTTATTATCATTATTTAATAGTCAATTACAAAACTTACAAATGATATGAGTATCAAAACGTTTTGATTACAATGGAGAAAACGTATAAATTTAGAATAGGCATATAGATTACTAAAATCAAAGTTAAAGTACTTAACTTCAAAAAAAAGATTAAAAATAAAAACATGTCAACAGTTAAATAAATTCGTATGAGAATACATGCCATTAAATGATAAAAAATTTTCACATTCATATTTTCTTGTATTTTGAACTTTTGTCATTCCTACTAAAGTTATCATTTTTTATATAAGGTTATGTTAATACAGAGTGCAACCGTTCAATAGGTAAAGCTCTGCCATTACTTCATGGGCCAAATATGATAACAATAAACATTTTTATCATTCATTCTTTTCTTTAAATAAATCACTAAAGTACCACTTGACATGCTTTAAAATAAGATTAAGGCATGTTTCCGAAAAAAAGTGCCACTAAACATATTTATTAAATGCATTATACATTGTAATGTTATGCAGAATGAATTGTACGTTTATGTAAAAATCTTTAATATTTTCACAAAGACCTTTGATTAATTTCTGCATACCAATCTCTATTACATTACTTGAAGCTTTGTTCCACATCTTGTTAAGCTGATCTAAGTTTTCTGCAACTTGCCAATTTTTATAGCATATCTTTTAATGATAACCCAATTACTTTCTATTGGACATGTCTATGGACGATTAAAATGGTGCATAGTTTTTCTACAAAGAGAACATTATTTGTTCTTAGCAGGTTAGTATCTGCTGTGTAATATAGTATCACAGCCTCTGCAACTCGAATTAAATTTGTGTTTACAAAAAAAAGTTAAAACCAAATGTGCACTTTTCTTTGTTAAAATGCCTTACATACATATTTGCACTTCTAGTGTTAAGTATTTGAGTTAATTTAATGGTATTAAGATCTGATTTCGTAAACAAATTTAATCCTCCCTTAGAATTTAATGCCACCTTTGAAAATTAAAACAAGTGCAGGTACATTTCATTTAAATGACAACTGTTAAATTAATAAACTGATTAGTTAATTCTCCATTAGTAATCCAACCCAAGAAACACAAAATAATTTTCAATCATTTTTGAAGTGTTGACACCATTCTAAAAGAATTTTTTAAAATCTAGAATACAGCTGACAACACAATTTTAAAATATGATAACAGCACAATAACTATATTATATGGAAAGACAATAATTGAAGGGTCTAGCTACAAAACTCATACACACATTATTCAATGGAAGTCACACCCTTGGAACTCAATTTAATACAAGATACAGATTTCTTAGACAAAACCCTATTTATACAGGGTGAGTTTTTTCCGATGTTTAGTATGGGGATCTCAAAAACTAGTGGAGATAGAGAGACGATTAAATGGGAAAGAATTGCAGTTTTACGAGCTTAATTCAATGAGCTTTTTGTTTTTTAGAAAAAATGCATGGCTAACTAGATATCTTGCAAAAATATTTGTTTTTATTTTGTTTGGTGCCTATAGCTCTGGTATTATTGACTGTAGAAAAAATGTGTAAAGGAAAAAGTTGTAGGTAATTATGTGCTTAATAATACAGTCTAACTGAATTTTTTGTTTAAGCTATAATTTTTGAGTTATGACACAAGCTTGTGTTTTTTCTAATGAAAACCAGTCGGCCATGACTTTATAAAAAAGGCCCTTTTGCAACGATTCTAACGATATACCACTTGACATGGTTAGTTTTATAAATAAATAAATTATGGCCCTTTTTCTTTTCATTTTCGAACTGTTCAAGTAGTACGCTATGGAAGCAATTGATAGATGTGCATTGCGTTTAATAATAAAATTTAAATTAGTTATTAAATTTTTTCTTTTAATTTCGAAATTATAAACATAATTATTTTGATGTGAAATTAACAGATGCAATTACTTATTGACAGGTTTAAATCAATTTTGTTGTTGATTTTGGTTTCGTAAATTATCAATATGAATTTTTCTAATCAAGAAAAGCATGATATGATTGAGTGTTACATTTTGTGTCATAAAAATAAAAAGATAGGGTATACCAAAATTCGGTTTTAAAAAGGTGTAACTTGTACATTAATCATAATGTTATACCTTTTGAACATGTTTAGTCTTAAATACTTTACTTACTTTAATTACGTTGTTTTGGTACTGCTTTATATTCTAATTTCCTTTACTGTTTCTTAATTTATCGTTTGTCATTCTCCGTTTACTGGTTTCTCAGAAATTATTTTTATTTAAAATAATTATGTTTATAATTTCAAAATTAAAATAAAAATTTTAATAACTAACTTGAATTTTATTATTAGACGCGATGCGCGCGTCTATCAATTGTTTCCATAGCGTACTACTTGAACAGTTCGAAAATGAAAAAAAAAACAAGGCCATAATTTATTTATTTATAAAAATAAGTATGTCAAGTGGTATATCATTAGAATCGTTGAAAAAAGGCCTTTTTTATAAAGTCATGACCGACTATGGTTTCCATTAGAAAAAACCCAAGCTTGTGTCATAACTCAAAAATTACAGCTTAAATAAAAACTTCGGTTAGACTGTATAATTAAGCACATACTCACCTACAACTTTTTCCTTTACACATTTTTTCTAAAGTCAATAATAACAAAGCTATAGGCACCAAACAAAATAAAAAAAAATTATTTTTGCAAGATATCTAGTTAGCCATGCATTTTTTCTAAAAAAAACAAAAAGCTCATTAAATTAAGCCTGTAAAACTGCAATTCTTTCCCCATTTAATCGTCTCTCTATCTCCGCTAGTTTCCAAGATCCCCATACTAAACATCGGAAAAAACTCACCCTGTATAAAAAAGTGTTTATGCCATTTGCACATGTTATGAATTTAAGTTTTGTTTACTTTTTTTTTAAATTATCTGAGACAATATTGTTTTTTCTGACTCCCAATTCTTGACCTTACAAGACTATTTGTCCTGATTTCTTAGTTTTAGATGCAAGGCCTTTGTATAATTAAAAATGTTACTATAATTTTGAGATTTCTTGACAGTATTACACTTTTAAAGATTCCAATTTAGTTTTTTCTATTTTATTTACGAATGAAAAGAAACTAGCAAAAGTATGTCTGAATTTGTTTTCATTTTGATCTCTCTTTTTTTATAGCTTATCACTGTATTGAAATTTTATCAAGAATTCATACTTACAAAAATATTAACGATTCTCAATTTTGGTCATTTCAAAAAAAGACATTTTTTGCCCAACAAAAAATGGTTTGGTAGATCAAAATAGCTTACATTTGATTTTAGAACATTCGCAAATTACTGGCGCAAAATGTTTTTCAAAAACAACAGGTATTTTCCATTTGGTGTGAACTTTTTGCTGGTCACTGTATACTAATATCCCAGAGTTGTTACTCTTGGTACAATTGTACTATTTCTCATACAATGGCATATATGAAGGCACACTGTTACCACACAATGCAATTTTCGGTACATAAAAATCAAGTTTGCTATCATAAACACTTTAAACTATACAGGGTGTTTCCTAATGATGGTAAAGAATTTTAATAGATAATTCCTGGACTAATTATAAGTAAAAAAGTTCATATAAACAAGTGTCCTAAAATGCATCCCTTACGAGATACAGGGCGTAATATGTAATATCACAAGGATTTTCGACAGAGTACGTCAGTCGCAAGTCAGAAGACCGCAGACCTGCATAGTAGCTACAGGCGGCCATTTTCAACATCTTATTTAATGGTGAAATTAAATACTGACCCCTTGTGCATAGTAAACAATTTTATTTTAATAAATGCTGGTAAAATGTACGAAACTGTTAATACAAGGTAATCTGCATTTCAAGTTATCTAGAGAATAGTGCGTTTTAGGAGACAAATACAAGAATATTTTTTTATCCTAAATTAAATAGGAAAGTGGGAAATATTACCAGTTTTCGGGAAAAATATCTATCTAAGCCACTGGATTTAATTTTTCATCAATTGTCATTTTATCAATTTACAATAACATGATATAACCTTGGACCAAAAATGAAAAAAAAATTACAACACAACAAAAATATAAAGAAAAACCAATTTTTATCTATAAATTTTAACACCCTGTATCTCGGAAAGGGTGCATTTTAGGACACTTGTTTATACTAACTTTTTTACTTATAATTAGACCAAAAATTATCTACTAAAATTTTTTACCATCATTAGGAAACACCCTGTATAAAGTAGAATTTTAATTTTGATACATTTTTCTCCTAATTTAGTACTATAATGTATGTAACCTCGCAGGACAATATTTTTCAGTTCTGTTGCATTTAAACTTTGCCTAGCCTCTGTTACAGCCCCTCAAGATTTTGAAACACTCTGTATAAAATAGAATTTTAATTTTGATACATTTTTCTCCTAATTTAATACTATGCATGTGTAACATCGCAGGACAATATTCTTCGGTTCTCAGTCGCATTTAAACTTTGTCTAGCCTCGGTTATAGCCCTCAGTTCAGAGCTTTTCATTTATCACCTCACTTGGAGTTAGAAATCTGGGACCGAGAGCGATGTCTTCGGGTGCATACCTGGATCGTTTTGTCCTAAGCGGATTCAAGCTCGAGTTTTTGAGAGATATGGAAACGCTGTTTAATAGCCCGATTGAGTTCATTTACCTGAGTCTAACGCCGTTAGAACTGATTTTCTACCGCCGTTGAATGAAACACAAAAAAGGTTCTATACCTTTTTTTACCTACGAGGTCAGTTTCCTTCATTATATCTTTTGGAGCCAAACAATTTGGGGTTTATTAGGAATTGTGTAGCAAGTTCTCCAGATATCAGATTCTGATCTCGTTCCGGTCGCAATACTAGTTAAAACCTTAGTAACTACACTAAATGTACAATTTTACCTAGCAAAATTATAAAAACCAATAGTAAATAGGTACACAGCGAAGTTATACCAAGCTGATGTGGGTTTGAGTTGGGAAGAAATTCTTGTGCAAACATATTGTGTATATCAATTAGTCTAAAATTACTAATAATTTTCAAAATAACGCTCCTGCATAGTGTTCAAAAGCAAATAAACAAGCAGAGAATTTCAAATGGTGATAAAAAATAGCATTTAAGTACAATTTGATACTACAATTTGAAAAACAATTGTGAATTTTAGGTTAATTTATACAGTGTGTCCACATTTCGATGCTCACTATTGGGATCTCACAAATTGTAAGAGATACAAAGTCAGTTAAATTAGAAAAGATTTGGCTATTTTATATATCAGTTTACTTATGCTTTTATTTTTTCAAAAAAGTTCACGGCTTACTAGATATTTGCTAAAAACAAAATTATCTTATTTTTTTTTAAATAAAAAGCCATGGCTTTAAACATATGAAAATCATTGATTCTTATCAGATAAATTACATTTGTTATGTAACAATTGCTAAAACAAAACAAAAGACGCGTTTCAGATACTTTACTGAGCATTCACAGATAGCATCAAATAAGCAGCTAATGCCCCATAAAAGCGTATTTATTTTGTTTTAGCAATTTTTGCATAACAAATGAATTTCTTTGATAAAACTCCACGACTTTGTGTGTTAGATGTTATGGCACACTATGATGAAAAATAACTCTGTAAAACAAAAGAATAGCTATGTTAAACCATGTATCACTGAAAAGCATTTAAGGCGTGCAGTTCAGTAATATGAAAATCAAGTAGGCGTTCCATTAGAAAAAATTTGGATTTACGTTTCACCGCCGAAGTAAAATAAGACAATTATAAAAATAATTTTTTTTGTGTTTCGGAGTAAATTCTCTAAAACACCCTTTTTGCTGTTCTTTTCTATCTTTCCTTGTTCCTGAGATATTTCACTTTAAGAAAAATAAGATACTTTCGTTTTTAGCAAATATCTAGTAAGCCGTGAACTTTTTTGAAAAAACAAAAGCATAAGTAAACTGATCTCCAAAATAACCAAATATTTTCTAATTTAACCGATCTCGTATCTCTTACAATTTCTGAGATCCCAATAGTGAGCATTGAAATGTAGACACACTGTATACAGTGTGGTCCTTTTAAATGGAATACTGGAAATGAATTCAATAATAATATTTTTTGGAAAATCGTAAAGACATGTACAGTCTGCAACATTAGTAATGAGACTCAAGAATGCATGTAAACACAACAGTATCTGCGGCATTATCAATATGTTTAATTGGCATGAAACTTTCTTCTTTTAAGTTTGTGTTGTGTTTACATGCATTCTCGAGTCTCATTACTAAATGTTGCAGACTGTACAGTGATTTAAATAACACTGACCTTTTACACTAGTATTTGTGATTTTCCAACAATATTGGAGAAAGTCATCAACCCTTTTTTTATGGCGTAGCATTTTTCTTGTATTTTTTAATAGTCCTAGAAGTTCTCTTTATAGTAACATAAAATTTGTCATATAGGATCTGTCCAAAAAGTACTGGGACTACATTCGTGAAAAAAAATTATTGTAAATATACGTACAATGGGTTAAAATTCCTCAAAATAACATCCTTTTTCCGTCAACACACCGTTTCCAACGCTTCTGCCACGCATGGTACGCCCCATGGAAGTTTGCAATCGGAATCTCTTTCAGGCACTGCGTCGAAGCCGATTGCACTCTTTCCACCGTCCCATAGTTGTATCCTTTCAAGCTGTTTTATTCGCGGAAAGAGAAAGAAGTCGGGCGGGCCCAGATCTGGACTGTAGGGAGGATGAGGCAGCGTTGCCACGTTGTGCTTCGCCAGAAACTGCCTTACGCGTAGCGCTGTGTGACTCGGCGCATTGTTGAGATGAAGAATCCAAGTATCGATGATCTCCCTTTGGACGCGACGGACATCTTAACATCAACTGTTCGAGCATTTCCACGTAAAATTGACCGTTCACTGTTCGTCTGGCGGGTACAAACTCCCCGTGGACCATACCCTTTGAATCAAAGAAGACAATGAGACTTTTGATTTGCTCATGCTGGCCTTTTTTGGGCGAGATGGGCGCTGGTGTGCCACTTTGCGCTTTGTCTTTTCATCTCAGGATTGTACTCGAACACCCATGGTTATCACACTGTCCAAAGAATTAGGCTCAAGCTCCACACATTCCAACAGTTCCTGACAAATTGGCAAACGGGTTTCCTTCTGTTGTCCAGACAAAACCTTTGGAACCAATTTGGCACACACTTTCCTAATCTACAAATTATCTGACACAATTGAATACACACTGGATTTCTGTAAATTCAACTTTTCCACAATCATTCTCACACTCACACATTGATCAGAATCCAAAAGTTCTTTCACTTTCGCCACATTTTCTTCATTTCAGCTTGTTGATGGACGTCCTGCGCATTGCTCGTCCTCGACGTCCTCCCTTCCTTCCTTAAATTTCTTGACTTCTTCTTTTTGACATGGCATCCTCCCCATTGGCAAGAGTCTCAGCACTGGATTTGTTCAGTTTCATGCGAAACTTGATCGCATACCGCTATTAAATTGTGCGCTGCATCATGATTCCTGACGACACAACAAAACAACTGCTCACTCCAGACGCGATCCACACTCTGCAAAGACTCAGAGGCAACTGAGCCGGGTTGCTTTGTAAACCGGGAATCCCCCATCCCGTCCCCTTCGCTAGAAAAAATCAATTCCGATACTTTTTGGACGGACCCTGTGGGTTACATTACAAGAAAACCAAGTAAAAATGCTCTAAATGTTTCTGTTTAGGTCATTTAAGTACTACTTCAAAGTAACAAAAGAGAGAAACTAAAAGTAAGCAATAGTGAATTCATTAATGTACGATTTGATAGGACATTAGATCGTGACTCAGTAATCCGTGCCCAAATTAGAAAAGAAAGTGACCATTAGTATGTTTTTCAATCTAATAAAACGTTAATACTTGATACAATTATTTATTCATATTCATGGCTAAAAGAAAGTAATCATTTTTTACCAGTAACAAAAATGCCAACTTTAAAGAAGAAATACAGTAACAAAATTAATTCCTTTTAATATGGTTAGAGAAAAAAGACTTTCAGTTTGGATCTATATTTGTTTTGTTTGTGTTTCCTCATTATCTCCAATCTCAGGTGTTTTTGTTAAAAAGTTTGTAACAATATACATATCTTGTGTACATCCTGAATTCTAGATAAACTAGATCCAAATATTATAACACAAAATTTTTCTTTTTAGTAATGTTGATAAATTATGTAAGCGATTGATTAATTATTATAATGCATTATCTGTAGAGAAATTACTGATTTCATTCATTCTTATCCAAACAGGTAGCACAAGCAAAGGCATGCTATTTATAATTTTGAGGTTAGGTTTGTTAAAGCAAATGTGATATCTGTAACTAAGTTAGTTATTTTGTATTTTAGTTTATCCCTTATGTAAATATGGACAGTTGCATTTGTTTATAAGGCTGGATCATTTTCAATGGACACTTAGAATTGTAAAAATATTAAAAACGAATAGGTCACACTTTTCTTGCCATAGAAATACAAAATGATCTTGGATTTTCTTCATGCTTGCATCAATTTAATGACACGTCATGCAGTAAGAGTTAAGTAAGTAAATCAAATCCTCTATGTGTTCGATATAAGCGTAATTTCAATTTTAATAACATTACATGAGCTATTCACACTAAACTACTTTTGAAACTAACATCAGCACGTAACAATTCACATTGAAAAAGAAATAAAAGAGTTTTTCAAACTTTACTACTATTTTTCAAAAATGCTAGTAAAGACTTACCAATATGGTTTCAGGATCATCTTTAGGTCCTGGGTTGGCTATTTTGCTCTTATTTCTTTCTAATTCAACTATTGCAGCTTGCAACACCATAACAACATGATTATATGCTAATTCGACACCGACATGCAACATTTGAGAGAAAACTTGAGCAAATCTTAATAGATCTTTCACCACAGACACGTTATTTAGTTGTCGTAATTCTAGAGCATGTAACCATAGCTCAATACACCGATCAAATCGTGCATTGTCAGCAAATACTGCTCCTCTAAATATCACAGGATGAGGCACTTCTGGATTATGTCTACCTAATATTCGTTCTCGAATTGTTAACGCTTCCATGTGAAGTGCATTTGGATTTCTGGCTATTGCTTCTAATTCTTGTAATGTTTGGCATTCTATCCAGTTTTCGTATGCATTTATTGGTGGTATTAATTTTTTCTTTATAATGTTATTTGGATCGTTGTATCTGTAAGGAAAACCTTAATTCAATAAAGAAATCTAATAATTTTAGGTTATTTATTATTAAAAAAAAAATTGCTGAAATTTATAATTTGTTTTAAATTTGGAAAAAAAATTCCATTGCTAAAAAAATGTAGACATAGTAACTTCCTTTGTTAGTAAAGATAAACAAGTTCAAGTTTAATGTTCCAAAAATAGACCACATACTTCGTGTAGGAAGGTACATGAACAACATTAAATATGGAAATACCTGGAATATACTGTTTATGATAAACGTTCTCAAAATAGACAATGTTATAACAATGAAACTTTAAAGTTTTTAAATTTTTTGTTGCTATGAGGCACGTGGTTTAAATGCACATGTGAACACATTTGTTGCGTATTAAGTTAAGTCTATAAAAATATCCAAATATTCTAAAAATATTTTTCAAATAAATTGTACACGTGTTTTATTTATATCATTTTCCTGATTGTAAATTCTATTAATCCAGTTACATTGACATTGTTTTAACAATTTATTAGTAAAAACCACATCACCAAAATATTTTGTGGTTGTTTTTAAAAAATTTCAATGAACTTCACTCTACTTACCTCATTTCCATTGTTCGATGAAGATATTTATAAGCCAATTCGAGACAATAGTTATCTTTATCATTTGCATAAGAGGCACCTAATAATTCCAAAGCCTCAATTTGTTCTTCTTTACTAATTTCAGGACGTTCAACTAAATATTCTACGATATCAGCCCTAGTTCTCTCTGCTGCAGCTTTCAAAGCTGTCATACCTACATCATTCACAGTAAATTGAGCATTGTATTTTAGAAGTTCTTTTACTATTGCAATATGTCCACTTTCAGCAGCAAAATATAATGCTGTTGCACCACAATGGGCTTTTTCATTCGGATTTGCACCATTTTCCAATAAAAAGCTAACCTGGAGTATTAAAGTTTAATATTTTAATTGATCCATCTTTAATGTAATAGGTAGTCAATGATTATATAAACAATTTTAAAATGTAATAACAGTACTTACTACATCGAGATGCCCTTTATATGCAGCAATCATAAGACACGTATTATTGTATTTATTAGCAATGTGAATATTAGCGCAATGGCTAGTTAAATATTTTACAATATCTAATCTACCATCAAAGCAAGCTGCTCTAAGTGGTGTAGAATTAGTTCTTGTAGGATGGTTTACATTTGCTCCAGCTTTAACTAAAATCTTTACCACATTTAAGTGACCTAAAACAAAAATCTTATTATTATCAGAAAATTCTTTCATCATTTTTCAAAAAATGTTTATAACTTTTATCAAATATTATTACCCAATGTTACTATCGCATATAAACAATTTGTAATTATTACGCGAATATTCCATATCAAACCAAAAAAATATATATTATAATGGATAATAACTCTTTAAATAAAATTAGATAATAATTCTTAGATCAAAGCTTAAATAAACTAAAAGATTCATCAACATTTGTTTTCAAGTATGCGATATAAATATTTATCGAGTTTTACCATTCTAAGAAGTAAATAGATAGACTGCATCTCTAAAAACATATAATTCAAAAATAATAAATCTCAAGCATATTACCTGCTCCAGCAGCACACCATAAAGCACTTGCGCCTTCAATAACGTAACCATCAAATTTAACGGTTCCTTCTTGTTCGAGATTTGGTTGAAATTTAGATAACAACATTTTAACTACCTTTTCATGTCCATACCGTGCTGCAATGATAAGAGGTGTACAATGTTGCCCCTCATCCTCCACCACTGACTGAAAAAATGCATCAATCTGTTAAGTAGAATGTTAACAGTTGACATTTAACTGCGGATCAAACTAACTACTAATTATGCTTAAATTAGCTCAGTAATATTGCCAGAGAAAGGCACTGACCACTCAAGGTGGCATTACCCTTTGTTCAATGAAAAGACGTAATTTCAAATTATTAATAAAAATAATTATTATTAAACTTACATTATTGAGTAACAGGTTAACTTCTGTCCTATTTTTATCACTAAGAAGGGTGTACAGCGTTATTGCCATACCATCCCTTGCCGCATAATATACGCGATTTTTGAAAGATTCGTTCATATTTATAAATTCACGTACTACCGTAACATAGCCTTCGTAAAAATCTATTTTGAACTGTCAAAGGAAATTTCGCACTCACGCTTTTTCTGACGTAAAAACATGAGATGACCAGCTGATTTTGCAAATGCGCATGATTGGATAACTTCACGTGATTCCAAAGCTCGAATTTTGAAAAACCAAAGAGGCAATTCAGGTGTAACAAAGGCTCCGTACATTATAAAAATTGGATGTTTCAAAGCAATGATTCAATCTTATGCTCAGCAGATACAACAAATCTGCTACAGGCAAGATGAATTGAAGGGCAAACTCGTAACATCACAATCAGTCTCCAAATTACATCAGGGTTCCGTTCAGAAATTATGCTCGGACTAAATAAAACGCATCCGTAGCGCTCTAACCGCGTTCAGAAAATAACAAGAGTGCATCCTACTACATTACTCTTATCATATTTTGAAAGAACAAACTTCCGGAATGCAATCTTTTATACCCACTTTAGACTTGATGCAAAAGAGTAAAAACAGTAAAAATTGATAAAAATTACAATGTTTATGAGGTTTTATGTTCGTGTTTAACCAATTCATGCGTTGTTAATATCAGTTATAACCGATATAACATTCACATAATATTTCTATTGTTCATCTTTTTTCAAAATTTCTAAGTTCAAACATCGAACTTTTAAAGTAAATATATGTTAGGATATATTTGTATGCAATTTCTGTGTTTACAGCTCTGCTTCAAAGCGTTCAGAAAATTGTACAATTGGACCGGGTTGCGATTTCTCTACCAGGGCCGGATTTACTCTGGTGAAAGCCTCTAGGCAAAATTTGGTGGTGGTCCCCATGTAAGGGCAGAATTTTCTAAAAAGTTATATTTTTAAAAATTTGTAAAGTATAGAAAGTCGAAAGATTATATTAAGACTCATATTGCTTGTAAGGAAATTTGTTCTTTTCTATCCCTGTTTATTTATTCTTTATAATGCAAACATATTTTTTTATGGAGGCCCTTAGGCACTGCCTCGATTACCTACACAGTAAATCATCTAAAATTAACATTGTCTGGCATCCAGAAGGCATACACGGGATTGTTCCTTATTTTGCCGTATTTCTATTGCAGACCAAAGGGAAACCCCTTGCATAAATTGGAATCCAAAGACAACCAACGTATGTTTGTTTCAAATCCTCTTCGAAGTCTAAGCTCTCTCCCCTTCCCTTTCATGTATTATGTAACATGTTCATAGTTTACTGTTTTAGAAGTAAGTAAGTTCATAACCTCAGATAAACAATCACTTCTTAGTTAATTGATAATTTTCAGTATAATTAAACTCTGAAGGTCACTATTAATCAAAAAAAGTGTTACTTTAGTGGCGTCAGCTACTTACTTAAAAGAAGAAAACCGTAATGTGAAACCGAAATCGTATGAGAAAAAGATATTCTTGGTAGCGGAGTCAGTAAACCAACAATAATTATTCCAAAACACGTTTTAACCGAAATCCATCTGTTTAGCAGTTCCTGAAAGTATCGGAATCTGAGCCACTAATAATAAAATTATTTTATTTTTACCGTACCGTAATCAGAACCGGAATCCCCAAACCATAACGGTTTCAGCCTCTACCAAAAATACCAAATCGAACGATATGGAGCCAACTTAGAATATGCAGGTACTTGCTAGAACCTGTTAGAACACAGTATTAAAAAGATGGCACACTTGACACACCTATAAACTTAAAAATGTTTATCTACGACTCTTCAATAATATAGTCGTTATACGCGTAACCATAGGGATATAATCATACTCATAAAACACTAGTGTATTATGGATTTTATTCACTTGCAGTATTTTATTGGTTGCCTATTTATAGATATAAATAAAATAGAAATTGTTATAATCTCAAACTATTTATTGTGAGAAAAAAATTTGGACAGAGCCTCCCTCAGGGGAGTCCACCTCCAGATCTTCCTCAGAAGTGTTAGAATGGTAGATAAAACGTCGTATTCGACTCGCACATAACGGGCATTATGTGCTCGTAACTTTTAGCAAAACTTCATTATTGCTAGATTCGTTTAGAGCTAACATTTTAAAGAATAACCGTGAATAGATAAAATGATTTGATAATTAATAATAAACATATATCATGTAAAGTAGACAGTGGTGGGGAATGTAATGTCCTTTTGTTAAATTTCTTTGTGATGATAATGAGATAAAGAAAATGCTGTTACCAAATAAATCAAACTTAATTCTGTGATGATTTTAATAAAGATAATAAAATAATTTCAAAGGACGGGGTTATTTTAAAATGTAAAGTTACTAATAATTAATACAAAAGAATAAAATTTGTTGTTCCTGACATAAGGTCTCGATCAACTTTAGGGTGAAACACTTCTGCGACTTTTGTCAGACTCGGTTTAATACAACGTGAACCAAGAAATATGAATAATAATAAAGATTTGATAAAGAATCGTATAGATACTACAATAAATAATAGAAATATGTCTGTCAGCTCTGAAAATGTTGGTAATTTAAAAGTGAAAAATAAGATTATAGAAATATATAAGCAATAGTGTTTACAGATTTAGGTAAATTTCCGGAACCTCTTGTGGATTTGAAAAGCAATGTTGAACCTGTTATTCACTCACCTAGGAGAGTAGCCTGTGTGATTCTAACTAAGAGAATCATTAAATAAATTAGTCCAAAACAATGTAATTATATTTGCCAAGGAACCGACACTTCTTTTGGCAATAATATGGTGGTAGTAGAAAAACCGACTAGCAAACTGAGGGTAGGTATACCTTGATCTTAGAGAAATTGATAATTTAAAAATAAAATACCATATCCAATTCCTTCACCGGAACATGTGACATCAAATGTAATACTCTAAGTAATAAGAAACTTTTTCAATTCTTGACCTTAATTTTTTTTACTAAATAGAATTATCTGATGAATCATCTAAAATTTGTACATTATTACCTTTTGGTCGCTACCGTTTAACGGTTTTACTAAGCTTCTTTTTGGTTTGAGCATATCAGCTAAAGTTTATCAGACTAAAAATGAAGAAACTTTTATTTTAAGACATTTATATCGATGATTTAATTATACCAGGCGAGACAGAGGAAAAACATATTAATCTATTAAAGCAAGTATTTGATGCCTCATTAAAAGCAGGTGTAACGTTTAACCATAAGAATTTCTATAAACTAAACAGAATCAAAATTCTTGGCTTTATTGTATTAGAACGCGGAAATGAATTTGATCAGGACAAAATTAGAGTCGATTCCAAGTAATAAGAAAGAACTTTTAAGGTTTTTGGGCATAGTTAATTATACAGGACGTATCTTACCTGACTTAACTAAATTATGATGGGAAATCACAACTTATTAATACAATGTGATTCATCTAAAGATGAGGTGGGGGCTTGTTATTTGATGTCTATCTAACAAAAAACTAATAGCTTACGCATCGCGAGTTCTTACTGATTGTGAAAAACGATATGCGCCAATTGAACGTGAGCTACGTGCTGTTGTATTTGCAGCAGAGCAATTTCATTATTTAATATATGGAAAGCCGGTTATAATGGTAAAACTCCACAACAGACTTGTTTTGATATTTTTGCAAGTTTAGGTTATTATAAAATGATCAGTGTATGAAATTTCAGAAATTTCAGTTTTATACAGTGGTAAACGCAAAACAAAGTTAAGAATTTTGAAACGTACCAATGACCAATCAAGATCTACGAACAAAATTTCATTGGTTAATAGGTGACACTGATTGAAAGTACAATGCAAGGTCATTGTGATCCTGTATTCTGATTGGTTGATGGTATACTTTTGAATTTTGAAACTGAGGGCCTTATTTATACCATATCTGAGCATAATGAGGCGTTTATGGTGATGCCGATCATTGTACATGTATGAAAATTTGCTAAGCTTAAATATTGGATATCAATGACAGAAATCTCACGAGTGAGTGTACTGAACTTCCCCATTGGACTGATCATAAACCATTTGTAAACATCATTAGAAAAGATATCAATAAAGTATAATTCTGCAATTACTAAAATACAAAATATCACTTAAGCATGTTCTAGGAGGAGAATTATTTGTGGCAGATACACTATCACGCGCATATCTAAAAGATAAAGCAGCGATGACCCTGAACTAGAAAATGTAATAAATAGTTTGATCAATCGCTTGTTACAGTATCGCCAGATAGATTAAAAGAATTTCAAGAAGCAACAAATCAAGATTTGATTTTGAAAATAATATATGAATGTATTGAAAAGAGTAAATAATGGCCCAAAGAGGAGTGTAACAGTTTTAAAACTATATTGAACAATTTGTAATGAATATTGTCAATAGATGACGGGTTAATATTTTTTGGTAACAAACTTGTAGTGCAGAATAAACTCCGAAAATATGCTTTACAATTTATTCATGAAGGTCACCAAGGTGTAGTCAAGTGCAAATTGAAAAATGAGTACTTTCTTGTGAGACATATCAAAGTTTGCGTCCGAGTAATGCTAAATTACCATTACTTCCTCATACTCTCACTTCAGGTCCTTGACAGAATTTCTCTATGGATATTCTTGAAAACAGATGCCAGTTCTATTTACTAATTATAGACAATTTTTCTAAATAGATAGTTAGTTTAACAACTTCCGTATATCCGCCTACCACGGATCAGGTCAGTTGAGGTGTCATATTGACAGGCTTGTTGAGAAGGTCCCTGAGGTACTTATTCTAGGTACCGGATAAGCCCCGTTCAAAAGCTATATGTCGATTAAAATCGTTGTAGATTCATAGCATAAAGGAATACGTAGTATATGAAATTGAATAAAAGGTACTTCCTTATGTTGTTTTTAATAATATATATATATATACAGGATTAGCCAAAAGTCTAGAAACAGTCTTATTGTAGCAGGGACTAGAACCGGAATTGGTATCGGAACCGATTGAATTTAACGGAACCGGAACTGGAATCGGAACCTTTATTGTGGTCACTGTCAAATTTAAAACCGGAACCGGAATCCTTACAATTTGCAGTGGGAACCGGTTCTTCTCGGTTCCATAACTCATTGTTTTATTCCTTTATAAAATTTGCTATTTGGTGTTTGCGGTGTAGTAGTTACTACTTAATGATGTACTATTTTACCTTACATTGACTCCGAGTGCACTGATTCATCAGGTTTCTAACTTTTATCTTTTTTTTTTGCAAATCTGATGATTTAGTTAAATTTATTGCATTAATTATCACATGTTCTCAGTGATATCCGACATCATGCACATGTCTTGAATTTGAATAATCTTATTTGATAATTATTGTAAGTCTAATTTTCCCCCTTTGTAGGATCTTGCTTGCTTGGTATTAATTTTGTATTACTGTCTCACTCCATTCAAAATACCTCAATTCAAATTTGGAAGCAACTGTAAAACAAAACTGGAAAAAACCAAAATTTTGAAAATAATAAATGAGACTATGATTATCCTATTAAAAAATTGCACCTAATGTTGAAATTAGTGACGGTTGCAACAAAAATTTGAATTATGTAATCTTGGTTCTCCAATGTATAATAATCTGTTTTAATATTATGCTAAAAGAGTTTCAAAATTTTAGTTTTGCAATTAAACATGTTTTTTTATTTGAACCCTTATGAAACCCAAAAAATTGTGGAACCAGAACCGGAACCTTTATTTTTAAACCACATAGAACCGGAACCAGAACCTAAACCCATATTTTTAAAGTAAGTAGAACCGAACCGGAACCGTAACCCTTATTTCAAAAGTGTTCTAGTCCCTGTATTGTAGCAATACCGACAGAATTAGCGGAATAATAACTCTTGGGTGGTATATTAGACTATCTTATCTACATTCTGGCAGGAAAAAAATTAATTTAATTCTCCAGTTCGGCGTAATTGATATCAACTTTTAATTTTTAAGTGGCACCCTAGTATTTTGGTGACATTTCATTATTTGGAAACCTCGAGACCTACTATGTTTAAATCTTAATTTTGTATTTTCTTGTACTTTCTCTTCTTTAAACATAGTCATGTTGTACATGGTTGAAAAGCTCTTTTTATGACTATTAATGTTCTAACGAGTATTTTACTTTTATATTGGCAACATTTTGTTATATTTGTATTCATGGCAACTCTCTTGCGATGGCGATACTGTAAAAATGAAAACGTGTTCTCATCATTCTTTATGAAAATAAACTAAAGTTAAATAAGTATTGTGTCTCGAATTAATCTAACATGGTGGCAGAGGTCCGTGGTTTGAAAAATAAATCGTATAAGTACAGTCAGATTTAACAAAACAGTGCAAAAATATATGTAAAGTACGAAAAGCGAACACGTTGTGATGGCGGCGAAAATTGATATTAACATTCCTATATTTGACGGGGCAGACTACAATAGCTGGAAGTTACGAATATTTCGATTCCTACAATTTAAGCGATGCAAAGATGTCGTAATGAGACCAAAAAGTGGCACCGACAACGAAAGTTGGGACGATCGCGACATACAGGCGATTAATTACATTTATAGTGCAATGTCTAACAAACAACTTGAATATGTAAGCGAGTTAAATTCTGCCTACGAAATTATACAAAAATTTGACGAAATGTATTTAAAGAAATCAACAGCATTGCAAATTGTGTGTCGGCATAATCTAGAAACTGTCAAACTAAGTAATTATTCAGACACGTCATTGTATTTCGATGATTTTGAAAAAGCAGTAAATGAATTAAAGCAAGCTGGTGCTGCAGTCACGGAGCAGGAAAAATTAAACTACATGTTAAAGTCATTACCACAAAATTATAGCCACATTGGTGATTTAATAGACGTTTTACCAATGAAAGAGAGAACAGTAGAATACTTAAAAAGTAAAATCAAACTAAAAAGCATGGAAGAAAAGTCAAATAATGTCTCAAATGACAAGTCAAATGTATTTCAAGCTGAAGCGAAGTCATCATCGGATAAAAATTATACATGTTTTGGTTGTGGTAAGCTCGGCCATTTAAAAAGGGATTGTCGCTCTGGAAGTAACCGTGGTCGAGGCCGTGGTGGTTTTTCTGCATTTCGAGGACGAGGACGTGGTCAAAATAACTTCAGAAATTTTCATAGAGGACGAGGAAATTTTCAAAATACTAATCGTGAGTCCCAAGGAAGCAGTTTTAATACAATTATAACAAATAATATATCTGCAAGTCAAGATCATAAACCAAGGAATGGTCAAATTGAATGGTTACTCGATAGTGGTTGTACAGACCATATTATTAACAATGATAAATATTTTGACCGCTGTGAGATATTGCAAAAACCTATAAAAGTTAAAATTGGTGATGGAAGCACTTTAGAGGCCACAAAAGTTGGTAATATTAAAGCTTTTTTCACAGTATATGGACACAAGTCTGAGGTGACATTGACAAATGTATTTTATGTAAAACAAATGAAGGCCAACTTGTTGAGTTACTCAAAGATTACTGAAAAAAATTCTATTGTCAAGAGGAAGATTGTCTAAAATTTATAACCCATTTGGCAGACTAATCGCCGTTGCAATTAAAGATGAAAGACTATACAAAATGAGAAGTTACATAAATGAAGAAAAGTCGCAAGCATATATGTGTAAAAATAATATGACTCTAAAAGAAAAGTTACATCGTACACTTGGACATATAAACTTTAATAATTTGGAAAAAAATGTGTAAGAATGAAGTACTAGATGGGCTACCGAAAGAAATAGAATCTGAATATTTGAAGTGTGCTACTTGTATTGAAAATAAAATGCATAATTTACCATTCCATAATAATAGAAGAAGAGCTGAGGATATACTGGAGATCGTACATACTGATTTAAATGGTCCACATCAGACTACAGGATATGAAGGTGAGAAATATTTTCTAACTTTCATTGATGATTACAGCAAACTGACCAAAGTCTATTGTATTCAAACTAAAACTGAAGTATTTGATTGTTTAGTTCAATATGTGAATGAGATTCAAAATCTGACTGGAAAAATGATAAAAGAATTGCGGTGTGATAATGGAAAGGAGTATATAAATTCAAGAGGTTTTCAGTTTGCGAAAGAAAAAGGAATAATAATTAAACCTTGTCCCCCATATGTGCATGAATTAAACGGAACTGCAGAGAGATACAATAGATCATTAATGGATATGGGAAGATGTCTTTTATCAGAGGCAAGAATTCATCAAAGATTTTGGCCAGAAATAATTAAAGCAGCTGCATACCTTAAAAACAGAACTTTGACTAATACTATTGAACAAAAAACCCCATATGAAATATTCTTCAAACAGAAGCCTTCAGTAAAAAATTTAAGAATGTATGGAAGCAAAGTGTTTGTCAGAATTCCTGAAGAAAAACGAAGGTCTAAATGGGACAAGAAAGCAGAAATTGGAATTTTACTTGGATATACAGATACAGGGTATAGAGTGTTGATGAACAATAGAGTAATAATAGCAAGGCACTGCGATATAATAGAAGAGGATGTAAACTTATGTGGATTTGAAGATGAAGAGAGGCAATCTAACTATGATGAAGAGAAGGGAATAGAAAAACAAACTATTAGAGATACAACAAAAAATCAAAATGAGGAAATTTTGCTACAGACAAATGATAATGAAGAAGAAGATGATGAAGTAGAGATAAAAGTAAAAAGATCAGGAAGAAAAATTAAAGCTCCACTCCGTTTTGACGAAGAATTTGGCTATTACTGTATTAATGTAAACTATTGTGATACTATGATTCCTCAAAATTTTCAGGAGGCGATAACGTCTTCTGAATCTCTGCAATGGAAAGAAGCAATGAATCGTGAAATGGATAGTCTCATAAAAAACAATACTTGGACACTCGTAAACAACCCTGTCAAGGACAAAAAGGTAATTGATGTAAAGTGGATCTACAAAAAGAAGAGTAATAGTGAGTATAAAGCACGTCTAGTTGTTAGAGGTTTTCAACAAATAAATTATATTGATGATATTTATTCTCCAGTAGCTAAAATGCCTACTTTGAAGTTGTTATTATCTTATTGTTGCCAAAATTCATTAGAAATTCATCAAATGGATGTAGAAACAGCATTCCTTAATGGCAAAATCTTATCTGAGGTTTATGTAAAACAGCCTGAGGGTTATAAAGATGGTTCTGATAGAGTTTACAGGTTAAATAAAGCATTGTATGGCTTAAAGGAAAGTCCCCGAGCATGGTATGATTGTTTTAATGATTTTTTGAAAACACTTGGATTCCATAGAAGTTATTATGACTATTGTTTATATTTAAGCTATTGCAATATAAAAGTAAGGAGGCGTATTAATGTTCTAACGAGTATTTTACTTTTATATTGGCAACATTTTGTTATATTTGTATTCATGGCAACACTGTTTTTGCTCTCTCTCTTGCGATGGCGATACTGTAAAAATGAAAACGTGTTCTCATCATTCTTTATGAAAATAAACTAAAGTTAAATAAGTATTGTGTCTCGAATTAATCTAACAATGACGATTTTAAAAATGTAAAAATCCAATATGCCGCCCGTAAGAAAAACAAAAGTTGGATACGAATACGTGAAATCTAGAAGGCCTAGCATTTTTTTGAAGTTGTTTTTGAAATCCTCATTAGTCGCTATTTCGTTTCTGAAAATATTGTACATATCTCTCTAATAACAAATAAATAAATTAGGATCTTAGAAAATGCACTTTTTTGGTTTTCACCCTGTACCTTTGAAACGGGGCAGATGTTTGTTAATGTAACCATGAATTATTCATTGGCATATAAATACAAAACTTTTTCCCCATTTAACCAACCTTGTATCTATTACCGTTTCCAATATCCCCATGTAGGTCATTTTAAACTGGGACACACTGTATTATTAATATATAGCAATGAACAATAATGCATTAAATAAATAAGTAATAGTTAGTTTCTTCATCTAATAAGTTTAACGAGATTTGCTTTTTAATGTTACAATATTGTGCAAAAAGGTATTTAAGTTCTAATGTTTATTTGTTCAATAAAGCTAATATTTAATATTACTTGATGAATAATAAAATACCGAGCAATATTAAAATTACAAAAGTAAACCTTGTTTTTTAAATCGTTTATATTAAATGAGTGTTGTCCTGAGAAAGACAGTTTCTAAGAAATTCAAATAAACGCTAAGTAAGAAAACACAAATAATAACAGAAGATACGATGTATTCAGCACGTGATCAACAATGCAAATAACCAAACTTTCAAGTCAATGCTTTTAAGAAGGGGCAAAGGAACGAATTTTGGTGGTCTGCGCCGTGGTCATGAGTGTTTGAGGGGGCTCTATCCTATCGGTTTGGTGCTAGTATTTATTAACACTCTGTATAATAGCAACGCATTTTCAGATTGTAGGAGTGTTTTGGTTTGTGTGTTGGCAGCGTTGGCAGCTTTACAACCGCCGCGACCTCTTACGTTGATGTTTTCG
This sequence comes from Ignelater luminosus, assembly GCA_011009095.1. NCBI lineage: Eukaryota > Metazoa > Arthropoda > Insecta > Coleoptera > Elateridae > Ignelater > Ignelater luminosus. The sequence continues at coordinate 85,717 of VTPC01000699.1, read as the reverse complement.
TTGTTTTAAATTTGAACCGTTTGGACGGTTTGTTTTTGTTTGAGTTTTGACGTTATTAGAATAATAAGTGTAATAAGATCTTTTTTGTCTTAAAAGATAATCGTTTAGAATTGCAGCATTGCTTAAGAGCAGTATAAAGTGAACTTAAAGATGGATCAAGTAATTACATTCAATAAAACTTATCAAGAAAGACTTCTGGAGTTTACAAACATTTTATCTGGTTATGATGTACTTTCAGCAAGTAACGTTAAAAAGGAGTGGTCGTTTTATTTAGAAATATCACTTGAACCAGTTGGATGGCAGGCAATATGGAAGATTCCACGCCTTACATGCGAAGAATTGAATATAGCTTTTCCAACTGTTGTGCTTGTTTATGTGGAAAATGTTGATTTCGAAGAATTAGAGGCAACTATAAAGATATTAGCTGTACAAGATGAAATTCATCTTCCTGATAAACACTGTGTTCCTTTAATCCAGTTGTGGCCAACAAAAGAACAAGAAAAAAGTGTTGTATTAAATTTACATTTAACGGCTAGTTGTTTAGATATGCTACGTTTCTTCTATATCTATATCTTTATGCCGTGGGATCTTGAAGAGGATTCTTCAACTGATTGGCCTAGCGAACACCTCGAAACTCGTTTACGTTTATATTATGATATGAGAAATGGCACAATCCCAATACAAACAGTGGAACATTTAAAATGCTTATTAAATGAAGCTCACCGTGTACATGCTCGTCGTGAGCAAATTGTTGCTTGGATGAACAATAATAACACATTAAAACAAGAAACTGAGAAACAATATGTTGATAAACTTGTGGACCTACAAATTCGTTTGATTCAAATACGCAGTGACTTTGAAATTTTAGAAAATCCTACGTTACGTAATGGATTGTTAAAAAAACAAGAGCAATTAAATCCTAGGAAAATAGAGAATCAAAATCGACAATATTTATTGGTATTTAATCATGGTAAAGTCGATGAACATGTATCATTTCTACAGCAAGTTAAAAACCATGTTAATGATGAAGTTGTTACATTTTTCTCTACATTTGCTTTAGCATTAGAAAATTCTAATGCAAACGATACAATCTTTTTAAATCGTTCGAAACATATGTTTGAAACTTTGAGTGCTTTAGGAGAAGGTGGGGCTGTAAAAGGATTATATTCTAAACAAGATACAGTAATAGCTACTACAAACAATGATATTATGTTGGACTGCAATGGTGATGTTACATTAGAAAATCTAACTGTAGATGTAACTTCTCAGTGTGGGATTCTTGTTCGTTCAGGAACGGTTACAATGAATAATTGTAAAATAATGGGTGATGGGAAATCTTCTACACATCAAGGAATCATTGTTCTTGCTGGTGGTAGATTAAATATGATCAACTGTGATATTAGTCAGTTTTACACAGCTATAGTTGGAAATTCAGGTTCTTCAATTACGTTACAAAACTGTGAAGTATTTAATGTAAGCGTTGGTCTTAGAGTGTATGATAAATGTCAAGTTAAAGTAGAAGCTTCATCTTTTCACCATTGTAAGGATTATGGTGTATGTGTAGAGACTGATAATAACGAAGATGATGGTGTTTATAAAGCTGGTGGCTTTGCTGTATTGGAAGTGTAAGTTTATGCAAGAATATCAGTAAAATGAAGTAATTACAGTAGAATACCCATTATCTAAATTAATTTATAACAGAGTAGATAAAAGTTAGCTAAATATGAGACTACAATTCTAACTGTACTTCAATAATTCCTTGATAATTCAAACTTATTGTGAATGACCGATGTGCATACATTTATGTAAAAATATCTAGATTAGGTAAAGTTTTGATTGATCAGTGTTTTTTTTTCTTTCCCTTTAAGTTTGAGTTATCGAAGTTCAACTAGAACTGATTTTTATGTAAATTAATCTAAATATGGTGTATGACAATCCAGTTAACTGGTATTCTACTGTATTCTATTTTTATTGATACTATAAAGTTAAGAAATCATTGAAATATTTTTAATAACACATAATTTTAACAGAATTCCAGATGTAGTAACCAAAGACGTAATTGGAGAGCATAATGGGAAAGGAGATGTATTAATTAATACAAAATCAAAACTTCAACCAATTAATGATTTATTTTCCAATTCACAATTAAATACAGCCAGAATCTGTGAATCAAGCGATGAAGAAATGGAGCTTAATAATAGTGTTGAACATAATAGTACTGTAATTGAAAATACTACTACAGTAGAAATTGTTGATATGTAATAAATAATGAGTAGCTTTTCTTTATTTGTGCAATCTGTTATATTTTAATGTTTGCTGTGCCATTTCTACATAAGTTTATAATCATTTTTAAATAGTTAAGTTGTTAGTAATTTTTGTAAGATACAGTTCGCATAGATTACTGTATGTAAAAACCAAAAATGGATTTGACTTTATAAGAAGTTTTACAAAGTCTCTTGTCTTCTTTGTAGCAAAAGAACTTTAAAGTTTTACATTTAAAAGTGGTATTTAATTAGCTTATTAGAACTACTACAAAATGATTTCAGTTTACATTTTTCCAGCAAGATTTATAATCATAAATCATAGTATGTTATGAAAGATAGGTTATTTTATACATATCCAATGCTTGCCAACATGAAAAAGTACACTTTAGTGAGTATGAGTAGAGTTGCAAGCTGAGATGATTAGCAGAGGCCTGCAAATACTAGTAGTCGCAAAACATTCTCTAGATTTGTTAAATAAAATTAAGTTAATAACTGAACTTAGCAGAAAAATTATTGTGAACAGTATGCAGGATGTCCCCAGATAAGGTTTAGAATAGGTGTAATGGATAAAAAATTTCAAGATTCGAAAAAAACTTATTCCTTATAAAAGTTTTTGCTTACTTCAAAAATAGCTTTTGTCAAGTTAAAAAAACAAAGTTTTATACTAACTTTTATGTACAAACCAAAATGCAAATTAAACATCTCAAATGAAATAATCTACTATTGTGTCTCAATTAGTCCACCACCTATTCCCTGACACAATTCCAGCCTTCTTCTCAACTTGAGGAAAACTTCCAAAACTCTCTCTTTTACGAAATTATAAGATACTTGTCCCAAACCATAGAATTTAATAACAAAAATACGTTGTTTCAATGTTAACATTTTGATTACTTTGAATGACAGACTTAAAATGAAGTATTGCTTTTATTTACATAACAACCATGTCTTGTTTGGGTAATTTGCTTAATAAATTAATTCAATCTACACTACTTTAGAACATAAAAGTTAATTTTTTAAACACCCTGTATAAAATTTTGAATTTTTAACTTGATAAAAGTCACTTTTGAAGTAAACAAAAACTTTTATAAAGAATAAGTTTTTTTCGTATCTTGAAATTTTTTATCCATTACACCTATTCTAAACCTTATCTGGGGACACCCTGTATATGTTACGGTCAAATAGGTAATTTAGTCATCAACATCAACAGTCGGTTAGTAATTTGGGCATTAATATCAACAAGCCGGTCAATGTCATAATTTCCTACTAAGTTAGTTGTTAAAACTGATCGGTCATTTACATTATTGGCGAGATTTGCTACATTGACCATAACATACATTTGAATTTTTAAATCAAACTATCTAATGATTTCTTTCTGCATTTCATTCAGTTGTTTTTTGAATATCACATTTTTTGGCAATCGAGACGTTTTTGGTCACTCATGGCAGTTGCAACCACAGACAGAAATATAAAAATTAGTCTTCACTAAAGGTGTTCTTAGTTGATAGGCACAAAACTTGATGCTAATGCAGTAACTTATTTTACACGACATACTATTATTTATTTATGGACCTTGTTTTATCAGCAACTTGCAATAAACTTTTAGTTGAATTTTTGAACTACAATTGAAGCAGTCATTGTTAAAAGGGGGTATGTGCAAAATTTCAAATTGCTGTAAAACATTTGTAAATTCTTTTCTTTTTTTAACAGAGAGCGGTAAAATCAATTTGTAGAAAAGTCAGGAGAAAACTGACATCATTAAAGTCATAAAAAATTTCTTTTTCTTTTTGTTAGGCATTTTTTTTAACTTTACCAACAATTTAATTTTGTTACACATTCCCTTTCAACAATGACCGCTTCAATTTTATAAATGACTGTAATCTTTGCTGAACTGTAGTACTATAACGTGTTTATTATAGATTATGCTGCTTATTGAAGTTACATTACATTTGCTTTTTTTTTATTTAAACCTTAAATATTATATTAAATAATAAACGTAAAAGAAAGACTTTGGTTAATTTGTATCACTTTATAAATTTCTTCTTATACTTTTTGCTCTTAGTTTTGTTAACTTTTATTTTCCCAAAAAGAATGTGATAAATCTTGAAATGAAAAAAATAGAATCTTAACAGTTCTTGTGTGTAATTCATTCAAAAAAAGTGGGTTCAGCAAAAGAATTCTACAAGATATGGTGTCTTTTAATAATAATTAATGGTTCATTTTAAATTTGGAGTAGTGGATATATTGGTAAAATATGCAGTAGTGGCCAAAAGTATGGAAACTTGTATAATGTAGCATTATCTGTTTCTAGTATTACAAAAATGCAAAAAATTTTATAAATAATTTACGTATTGCAATAACATTTAATTACAAACAAATTTTCTATTGTAACATTAATCATTAAATAATTATACAAATATCTAATCTAGCCATGAAAAACACTTTAATAAAATATTATTCTCCAGATTTGAAAAATAAAATTATTCAGTCATATAATGAAGGAAACTGGCAGTATGGCATTGCTAATCAGCTTGCCGTTCATAAAGGTACAATCTCAAAAATTATTAAAAAATATAAAGAATGTAATACTGTTGAATGTGCATTAGAAACTGGAAGACCTTGAAAGACAAGTGCTAGAATAGATAGAAAAATTAAACATTTACCAGTTCAAAATTCTCAAAAGACCACCAAACAAATAAAAAATGAAATAGTAGATCTAGCAAATATATCCTGTAGAATTGTATGCTGTCATTTAAACCAAATGAATTTATTTGGAAGATTGCAAAGAAACCATTATTAAAGGCAAGGCATAAAAAGGCTAGATTGCAATTTGCTATCATTTAAACTGAACACCACCAAAATGGAATACTGTATTGTAGAGTAACAAAAGTAAATTTTGTTTGTTTAATTTGGATGGTAAACAATATATATATATGAAGACTGAAATGTGGAAGAAATAATCCTAAATTTTAAACTTAACTGTAAAGTTTGGCAGGGTATAGGGTTGTTTTTTCTCATTTTGGCCCTGGACCTTTAGTCGGGACAAATGGAATTATAGATCGTCATGTCTACAGGGATACATTAAAAAATCATATGCAGAAGAGGAGAGACCACTAAGATCAAACTAACATTGACTTAATGAAATGGCCATCACAGTCGCTGAACCTCAACCCTACAGAGCACCTTTGGCACTGTATAAGGTTTAAGGTTCAAGCCAATAACTTCTCCAAAAAAGATCTTTGGCATTTTATTAAGACGGAGTAGGAAAATATTCCACTGCACTATTGTACCACATTAATGGAATCCATGAATAAAACATATGCTGCTAAAATTACAGCAAGAGTATTTAAAAAACGACTATTGTACAGTTATGTCAGTTTTTTTTCATACTTTTGTCCCTGTAATAATTTTGATATTTTTATAATTATTTAATGATTAATGCTATAAGAGAAAATTTGCTTGTAATTAAATGTTATTATAATATGTAAATTATTTATAACATTTTTGTTATACTAGAAACAGACAATGTCACATTATACAAAAGTTTCCATACTTTTGGCAACCACTGTAGGTAAGCATTTTGCAATTTTGGAAAATTGTATAAGGGTTCTGTGACAAAATAAGTTTGGGAATCACTGTTCCTGAACTATACGATAGCATCTGAAGAAAAATTGATAATATTGGATGCAAAAGTTCGTCTGGATTAAATACGTTGTTAAATACTTATGGTGCAGTTAAAAAATGACATCAGGTGGCAATGATTGAAATTGAGAAACTTGAAACGGTATTATTCCTGCTTTTTTCCACTCTCTAATGTTCTTTTTCTCACTTCACAATGTTTACTGCATTATCTATCTTCTCTTTTCAGGATTTTTTTTTAATTTTTGCAATTGCCTCAGGATCTCCCTCCTTTCTCTTATGCTTTATTTATCTCTATTACACTGTTTTTTTATATCCAATATTCTCTTACTGCTTATTTATTTGTTTGTTTTTATTAATTCTCATCTATTTATGTTCATTATGCCTGCACTGAATACCATTTTGATCATTATCAACAAGTACAAATTCATATGGATATTAAGTGTATTTCAGTTTTATGCCAATATTGATGGTGATAAACACGATCTTGTCATTATGAGTGAACAATACCTCCAACTGCATAGGAAAAACAGATAGGAAGTGTTGTTCACTTAAGGTCAATTTACAATCTCCCTTTTGAAATATTCAGTAGTAATATCACGAGTGTATTTAGGATTATCGAATATACTGTACTGACACAAAACATATTATTGAGTGTACTAATGCAGTATATTCTGATAATAATTAATACTAGAGTGCTATTTGTTACAATTATATGATGAACAAACAGTGGCAGAGATTAATTGATGTGTCATTGTGACATAATTACTTCAGCGGTGCAACATTAACTAAGGTATGCACAGGTCAAGAACTTCAACTTATCTCAAGCCACTGATTAACCAGCTATTTGCATGAATTACGTCATTATCTTATGAAAATTGCATATGTTTGATTATCCAGCCAAATAGTATTGATAAGCACAACGTGTTTATATGCACCTTCAGTCAGTTCGGACAACTTTACTGTGCTATCAACTAAATGATGCCATTCCTTGATATTTTCTTTTAATGTTGTATAAACAAGATTTTTATTAAAATTACACTCAAATGTCTAGGGTTATTTAAAAATGCAAATTGTTTAGAGTTCTAAATGATGACAAATATAATTATTCTGTAAATTGCATGTACTGCTGATAAAATCATTTATTTCGACTGCAAGAAATAATGACAACTAATTGTTGGGACAGCTAACTAAATATTTTTTAATATTTATTTAAACAGACGGTTTTGAAAAAAAATTTTAGCTGTCATTAACCTGTTTAGTAATTTGTTTCTATAACTTATTTGCCAAATTTATCCATAAGAATGGTACACGCTGCAGCAATCAAAAATTTGCATGATATAATTATAAAACAATACCATGATAACAAAACAATTCATCTAAATCTTTCCAAATCAACTGTTTTTGATTCTTGTAAAACTGTCTAAGAAGATTATCACAAGAATGTTGTCAAAAATGAATTCATAAATCCGGATTCAAATCTTATAAGGTTATTAAGATATGATGTAAGTTTTCTGTATGTTTTTAGAATAATCCTGCTTTTTTATTATCACATAGGCTAAAGAAAAGCCGCTTTTAACTCAAAAACAAAAGGATTAAAACTAGACTTGATTAGACAAAATCTAAATTATCATAAACTGTAGAAGACTGATCAAAAATTACTTTTCAAGTGATGAATTGAAATTTGACATTTGTGCAGAGGAGTTTTGAAAGTGAGTTATTCAGACAAAGAATGAAGCTTTTCATAGAGATTGTATCAAACACACTGTGAAATTTCCACAGGAGGGTAATGATCTGGGGCTGTATGTCAGCAAAAGGTTTGGGATGAGTTTATTGATGGTAGTGTTAATGCGGAAAATATCAAAGAATATTAACACAGTCTTTCAAACATCACTTAAATATCAGGCAATTCTAGGGATCATAGTAAAAACAAAAAGTGTACGATAAACAAATGTGAAAATATTTCAGATGATGCTGTTTTGTTGTCATACTGTCATATACCATCAATCATACTACAATAGATTGGAAAATTGGTTTATCTGGAACATTTATAAAATCAGTTTTTATTGTTTCAGTGCTATTCTTTCTTTAGAACCTTTTTTTGGCCAAAAAGCAACAAAATGTAACCTATCACTGTATTTGATGCAGCCTAACTTTATTTTCTTTTGTCATCCAGCAAGCATGCTACTAGAATTTCTCATCTCTGCAACAGTTTCATAATAAGGAAAGAATTCTGTTTGTCAAACAACCTCTACAGATTTTGCTATCTTGCATATTTCATGTTTTTAAATTTTATAAAAATAAAATCAACATATACAGCTTTATTTGAATAATTCTTGCATATTTAGATGGAACTAATGGTACCTATAATTATAGTATAAAAAGGAATCACAGACCATATAAAATTTATTATATTAACTAACAATACACAACTAAATACATTATTAACAATATCAATATTTACAATGAATTCAGTCTTCTTCTTTTATACAATTTTCAACCATTTCTTTTAAATTGGGATTTTCCATTGCTGCAGCTATTCGTTCTTTATCATTTATTTGTTTGTTTACTGCAACAAGAGAAGTAAGTAGGTACCTATTATTAATATCTACAAAATAAGTAATAAACGGTAAAACACATATAAATTAGTAAATTTTTCTGTAAAATATAACTACCTGTCTGTTTACAGTATTCACTTCTTGATACAAAAGCAAAAATTTGAGTTAATACTGTAGTTCCCAAAATGTTCTAATTTAATTTTTCCTATAGCTATTTTAATTTATTAAATCCTGCATGTAGAAAATCAAAGAAACTGCAAATAAGTATTTACTCTTTTAGTACAGTTTACAGCAAAACTGAGGGAAAACAAAAAATATCAGAAAATCAAAGTAAAAAAGAATTACGTTATGCGATATATTTAATAATCATTTACTAACAATATGAAAACTTATTAACCTCAAGAAGGGAAAAATTGTATCTTTACATAAAACAGAGTGCTGGTTCTTAACTATAATAAATCTTATAAAACCTTACTCTCATCTTCTGTAGAATGTGCTCCTTTCTTTATAAAAATGTCAAGTTTCATTTGATGAGGAATACTGCGTTCCAGTTTAATTCTAATGCATAGACCAATCAGCGTAGCTAATGAGCAATGAGGTACTGTTGGATTAAATTCCACCCGTACTACTGTTATATTTCCCGCAGTTGGAGGCTTTATCTACAAAATACAAATAAAAACAAAAACATATCTTCCTTTAACACAACGTATTTTACCATTACACCATCTTCATAAACTACATTCAATTCCTCTAATGTATTAGGTTTTTCTGGATCTTTTATTGTTCGAATAAAATCTATAGCAAATAAAATATCATTACAAATAGTTACAATAGGTAAAAAAGTTTTATTTTACCATAAACTGTATCACGCAATTCGTTGTTATCAATAGGACTTGGTTGTTGAATTTTCACATGATTATCTCCTGATTTTTTTCGAAAAAGAGAAAGAAACATTTTATTATTCAATTATTAGTTTCGCAACAAAAAATAATATACTACAGGTGATCTAACCTTCAACCATCTCTGTTATTTCCAGTCAGCAGTTCATTTATGTCAGAGTCACTCAAACAATTATTTTCAGTTTCGCACTTTCAGTTTTCAGGCAAAATATTATTATTCAAGCCAAGATTACTGTTAATAATAAACACCTTTTAGAAATAATTTTCTTTAGAAACTTTTCTTGGGCAATTTTCGAATCAAAGTACGATTAAATTAACACACAATAGTTACCTCTAACACTACTGAAATTTACTGAATTCTATAAGTATTTATAATATTGTTTACTGAATCAGCGTCGCTGATTAGATTAACTTGCCAATTTTTCTGTATATTTATTGAGATTACCAAAGCAATTAAAATTCCCAGCATAAAGTTCAAGACAAAATAAATACAGTTAATTATCCTTTGTCTGCATATATTAGATGTGTATTTTTGTGAAAAGGGTAATAAATAATACGAAAATTAGAAGCTTAATTTTCTTTATTTAAATCTTTACGCAATGCTATTTTGCCTAACAATAGCATGTGTTTATTATACATCATATTCATAACTATTGGCTAGACAGAGGCGTATCAAAAGGATTAGCACACAGTTTTGAGTTGGTGTATGACTGTGTAGAATTTTCTTTATTTAATTTATAACCTAATCCCTCGTTTGTCAAATAGAATCAGAAGATTATAAATCATCGATTCTAGATTTATGTTTGATTCGTGGCATCATTAACTACTTTTTAAGACTAACGCGTACTGTAATGATCACGCCAATTAAAATGAACAGCTAGTAGTGGAAGTGGTTATATTTTTATAATTGCCTACCAAGCATCATATTCTGTTTACAAAATTTTTATTATACTACAGGCCCTTTGAAACTATGTAGAGTAGGTACTATAATTGTAAGAAAGTAATTTCCTATTTTGCAATAATTCTGACATATGTATCTCTTTCCACTAAAGTTTTTCTAGATTTCATTGTAGTGTTACTATCTCCTGTATGTAAGTAGGTACCTATTATATGTTTCCTCAATGCAAACTGTTTTCTTCTTTTACTATTTATAGCAATGGTTCAGAAAAAATATGATCATTGTCCGCAAGTGTGAAAAACGCGAAGATAGTCATGTTGGCCTTCTTCGTGAATTACCCAGTTTCAGTTCAAGTTCATAACTTTATCTATTGTTATTCTTCTCATGGTACTACTCATATTTCTCAATTAACGTCTAATATATTTTTCAAGATGTTTAAAATAAAAGTAGATTCTCACCATTATCTTGGAGTTTTTGAAATCTTCTAATTCGGAACCTATGATACTTTCTAGGGTGTTAGATTAGACTATTGGCGTATCCTACTATATAAAGTCGCGATGCGGTATTTAAAAACTGACCCTGTTTCGGTTTCAGGCATTTGTCGTAAGAAGATAGGCAATTTCTTACCTAGGAAACTAATTTGCTGAGCGATAACTAAATTTCCAGAGGAAAGTAGGTTAAAACAAGCAATAGACCTTCGATTCGGTTTTAGAAATTTTTGTTTGACGAATTTTTATTAACATTGTTCTTTCCCAAAAACTTACGTGGTTGTGTTGCATCAGAAATATTTAATCTGATGCGTCGTTTCAAATATTCAACCACATCAACTTTGTCTGCTGCATGCATTTCAAAGTGATGTAATTTCCTTGTTCTTAAGTTTAGGCGACTTAACTGTGGCGCATTTCTCATCGGACTGCGAGTGAAGTCAGACCGGGGCATATGGCGACCGTGATTGCTACCGCAACAAACGAGGAATTTCAATCGTCAGAGTTGGACGGGATTTTGTTTCTCTTGAACTATCTTTGTGTGTCACCAAACTTATTTTATTGTAGTAAAAATATGAAGTCTTAACTGAACTAATTAAAACTGCTCGTTTAATACGTTTTTTGAAGATAGGGAAATGCTAAGTTATAAACCTTTTAGTGCGAAATTCAGGTGAAGATTCTGCGATTTCAGCTTCTCACGTTATCCGACAAACATATTCTGTTTGGACGCTCGACAATTCTAGTGACTTGTAAAAGAGTAAAGTTCCGATAATATTTGAGGGATTGATCCAACTACGTTAGTGATTGCGAACCAAATCACTGCATGAACTTAATTTGGGGAATTCATTCAAGTGTTAGGCTATTGTTAGTCTAAAACTGGAAAGAGCTTAGCAAATCCTCGTAGCGTCCAGACGGTTGATGCACTCAACGAGAGCAGAAGCGGATTTAGATTTTATTACGCCCTAGGCCTATTTTGATATGGCGCCCTTTTTTAAAGGTGTATTAATAAAATGTACAGGGTGTCCTGTAAATGCCAATAAAGCTTCAGGTAAACATCTTCTTCTATAGTGCTTATTGCAAATTTGCAAAAAGAAAATTTCTCCTCAGCTTATTTTTCTTGTACAAGTGGTCAGAAGTTAACATTTTTAACACTAAATAAACAAAAACCAAAAGAATCGAATTCAAATGAAGCAATTACGAATTCAACAAATGAATTTGTTGAAACAATAATTACCCTTGAGAGAATCAACGCAAATGCCACCGTAGGTGGCTGCCATTTAGGAAATTTAATTCCTCTATGGCTGGTGAATTTGGAAAAAAGGGTAGTTGTCAACATCATGTCAGGCACCAAGCAGTCCGCACGCCCGTCAACGGCGATGATGATCTGGTGGCGACGGTGGAGCAGGCCAGAAGCAGGGTCTTCCAGGATCCCCACCGATGCTGGTGACCCATTTTGGAGTGGAATGCTCAAGGACAGCCAGCGAGCCGTCACACAGTGACGATGGTTGCGGAACACGATGCGACGGTTCTTTTCAGAACGGTGTTGGTATTGTGTAATGAGGGGTGTGAGAGTGTGTACATGTTGGAGTGGTGATGTGTGGGTGTCTAGGTGTGCATAGTGTGCCGTGGGCTAGTGCAGAAACTGTTCCGGCATTTGCCTTCACCACTAAGGAAACCACGGAAAACCCTAGTGAGAACAGTGTGCCGGGAATTATTTGGCGGAAAGTTATTGGGCGGGAAATTATTTGGCGGGAAGTGTAGCGGATAGGCGACGAATTTCCGGGCGCGGTGGAATTGGTACCTTGAGGAGCCTCAGGCTCAAGGGTTTGGGTGGGAAAAGGAACTGGGTTGGTCGCGGCCCGGTAGCTACCCGGGCCGGTCGGAAGAGGCTGAGATGAGTGGATAATGGTGGCCGGGCCTACGCATCCCTACGTAGGCTCCGGTTGGTGGTGGAGCGGCCATTGATCCATCTACTGCATCTTGGGTTGGGTTGGAAATGTGGCGGTCGCGGCCATCAAGTTCCCCAATTCTTGAAGACCGACTGTCGGGTGGGATGATGCAGCAGTGCGACCTCAAGTCGCCCCGTTGGAGGTGGAAATTGGGCCAGGTCTGTGCCCCCCAATACACAGACTGGAGGGTGGGATGGCGGTAGCCCCCGACTACCGCGCTGTTGGTTGAGCCCGTACTATTCGTCGCCGATGCACTACACTCACGTTGGAGACCGGGTCGACTGCCTCGCTTCGCACTCGAGGCCGGACTGATTACCCTTGATAAAGCACAGAACTTTTATATTTCTCTTTTTGAAGATGCTGTTAAAAATTGAATTCTTACCAAAAAATAGATATGACAAACATGTAAGTCTTGGGTGTACTGATAAATTCGATAAAATTAGTTGCCAGCAATTCTTTCAAGTTTTGACAATTTTATGGTCCATTATCACTGGAATAAAATTGATAAATCTTTGATTTCTTGCGAAACTTTAGTTTTTGTATTCGAATAATTTTGTATTTGCTTCATAGATTAAATAAAGGTCAGATATTTCATTCCCTAAACCACTAATGTTCCCATTTTTTGTCTCTGTACAGTTACGTTTGCAGCTCTGGGAGTTTACCATGTCTACTCTTTTACGCGCGCTTTATGAAAAGTGCATACCACATTGTACTGTCAAAATAGCAAGCTCTGGGAGTTGCTTTGAGAGAGAGAGAGAGAGAGAGAGAGAGAGAGCGCAATAGAATCCTCAAATTTGTCGAAGTGAAATATCTGACCTCTATCAACGAACTCCGAAGGAGTCGTTACTGAATTTGCGAAATCTGTCTGTCTGTATGTCCGCATTTTTTGTCAAATTCTAAAATTTTGACTTCAGATTTAGATTCTATATCAAAAACTGAAGATGACGTGGTATCTTCGTTTTTTGATAATTCTTCAGGAACATGGTAAAAATGGCGACCGAAAATTGGAAAATTAAAAAATTTTTTTTTGTACTTTAGAATCGTATTCTACATCAAAAAATAAGACAAACGTGTACTTTTAGTTTTTTGATATCACCTCAAAATAGCTGCCGAAGTCTGAAAAAAGTAACAAAATGGAGTTTGTTGTAGTTATCCTTTGCATTTCCAGATGTTTTAATCTGTGTTTGTTTGCAGCAGCGTTGTCAAGTTTAAATTTCTTTTTCTGGTTCGTGTGACAAATCCAAGTACGTTGGAACATTCGTGTTTTCAATTTTGGCATCTTAAGGGGTTGAGGAAGGGTATTACCTAAAGCTTCATTGGCATTTACGGGACACCCTGTATAATAATAAAATTAGAAAAAACAACTGCTGTGGCAAAAGACAAAGAGTTGAGAAAAATCTATTTAATTTTTTTATATTTTTATAATTCCCGAGATTTTCAATTGGACAATTAATATTTTTTTTATTTCAATAATTAAATACTTAACTATGTTAATAATTCTCCAGTGGAAAAATATTTTTGAAACATTTCTAAAAATTTTTCATAGTCACTGGTAAACTCAATGAATTTCGAATTTTTATCGTCTCTCAGATTTTGCGACGCCTCAAATTTTGGCGTTGCTTAAATCTTGCTGCCCTAGGCTGGGGCTTCGCGAGCCTAAGCCTAAATCCATCACTGAACGGGAGGGAGTAATGTAACAAATAACATTTGACCTCTGTTAATAATTTTATAAAGGGAAATGTTGAACGATTATAATAAAAACGTATTCGGTATAGGGGGTGTTTATTGCATTCTTTCTTGTTAAGACTTAGTAGCAGAGCACATTTTGTTTTGTTTAACGTTTTTAAACACACTCTCATGTACATATCTATTTCGCTTTGAACTGTTATAACGATATATCCTATTTGGTTCTAGTTTGATTTATTTATTTGAACAAATCGTGTAGGATTCAAATCATTTAAATTTTTTGTACAGTAAACCATTATTTCTTTTACTTGTTTTTCTAAATGCATTAAATTTTGAAATCAAATTTCCAAATTCACATTTTATAGGAGCATGTCAACCTAAAGAGTTAATATGCATAAACCTCTCTTATATTTTGTCATTAAGGCTTTATTTGTTTATTGCTCATGTTCAGTTTTCTTATACTGCTTAAAATAAATACATGAGATAATAATGGTGCATTTTACTGTAGGTAGCGTGCAAGTTGATTTACTGTTGAAATAATCCTTTTTAGTGGTGGTTAAGGTAAGGTAATAACAAAATAAGCCACCTAGACATTGTGATCCACGTTGAGGCGCAGAAAAGAATAAAAGTTGAAGACTGGCTAGGTTTTAGATAAGAAGTCATAGAACTTAAATATTATAAAGATAGCAGCCAAACTCTTGGCATCTCCCAAATTCTTACACAGTCTAAATGCAGTTCATGAGTGTGTTTTATAGTGGTTTGCAGAAATAATAAAAATCGTGACTTTTTAAAAAAGATTTAAAAAAGTCTATTTTTTTTATTTAAATCAAATCAAGTAAAAGATTTGATATACATATATAAAATGGAAGGGTTAGGTGGGGTAGATTAATGCAATTGATGATTTCTTTTACAAATAAGGCAGTGATTTAAATCACACCCACCCTGGTATACTAAGTGCTCAAATAATTAGTCCAAGGGTTAATTTTTAGTTTTTAACTTTTATCAAGCCCTCTCCCATCATTTGTGGTATGCAAAAAACAAATCAATTTTCAAAATGTTAAGCTGCAAAAAAGGTTAAGAAACACTGGTTTAGTTTCATTAATTTATTGAAACAAAGAAATGTTAAGTTTGTGCTATGAAACTGCTGCTGCTTCCAGAGTTATGAAGTTTTCTAATTACGATAAGATAGGAAGAAAAAGAAACACCAATTACTGTCTAATTTGTTATTCATCAAAGAATTTAAATACACCACTAAAAAAATAAGATCCTTAATAAATTCACATTATAGTTCTGTTATAATTAAACGTTTAAAATGAGAATAACATAAAAATTAGAAATAAAAGATATTTAAACTAGTAATTAATCAGAAATCGCCATTATTCTTTTTATATTTTCACAAATCTACAATATATATATACACTATTGTAAAAAAGCAAAGCTTGCTGTAACATGTATTCACGAATCTTAAAAAATATATATGTTATGTATCAATTTTTATCTAAGACTGTGTTTTTACTTTTATTAAATTATTAAATTTTTACAACGAGCATGCAAAGTGCGAAGAACAAACTATATGCATTTTTCCCTCTGGTGCTGCTGTTTTTATCATCACTGATTATAATCAATATTTTATAAAGATAATAATATCGGAAATATTATGCACAAGTTAATAATATTTATTAATAATTAATTGATCATGAAACAATTAAGTAATTTTGCAAAAAACATATAATGAGAATTCTTTGTTTTACAGTTTATATCCTCTATGAAGAAACTGAAACGATTATACAGCTTTGAATTAATAGCTGTTCTTAATATTACCGATATTATTTTATGTAAAATGTATTCTTCGCCAGATTTATGAAGCCCAGGCTTCTAATTCTTTCATATCATCATCATCCTCGACTCTTTCTGTAATAAAAACAATATAATAAGAATAAACCTTTTATTATACTGGATAAGTATAGAATAAATTTGAAATACTTACTGCTACTAACTGGTTTAGGCTTGACAACTTCTCCTTTAGGTACAGCTGGCAAGTCTTCAGGTCCGACTTTAATAAGTTCTTCTGCAAGAGCTTCTTCTTCTAATTCTTCAAGTTCCTTTTCTAGTTCATCTTCATCAACGTCAGTTCCAAAGGCTACGGGGTTACTAATAGCGTCAGATATCTCTCTAGCAACATCTTGTTGTTCAGCAATGTCATCCATCATATCATGTACTTGATCAACATCCCTACATAAAAAAGTAAAAAATATTTAATCAAAATTAAATCATTGTGTAGCAGCTGAGATATAACAGGAAAAGCATAACGGTAATTAACATCCTACATTTGTATTATTTAACCTTCAAAATAGTCTCAGTATTTATAGTAGTATGTTACACATAATTTTCTTAAAGTTGAATCTAGTTCTAGTTTATCAAAAATCTTATAAAAGATGTTTATAATTCAAGCAATAATAATTACTGAACAAATTGACCAGAGTTGTTTATAAGAGCAAGTAGATCATTATTGTGTTCATGGCATACAGCACATGTAAACTTTTATACCTCACCCCAACTAAGGTGCCCGAACTTGGGTGCCACTTACTGCACTTGTTATATATTTTTTTAAACTGACCTAGCTGTAATGTTAACTGAAAAGATCCTAGCAATAATTCTAAACATTTCAGTTGTTGAAACGTCATAAAATCTGTTAAAAATTCAAAAGGATACCTGCAGAGGTTTAGGAACAATGTGCTTTATAACTTAAAAAAAAGGAAAAGAAGTAAATAGAAGTTACATGGTGGTGAAAGAAATAAACATTGACTGGTTTTCGAAATCCTGTAGAAAAGAACTTAAATGTTTATTAAAATGGATCACAAATTAATGCTCGATACTTAAAACATTAAACAAGTTTTTAATTTCTTGGTGAAACAAGATAACTAGCAAGAGATTCTTGCCAAAGTTTCTTGAAGCAGGCCCTCTACAGCTTTTATAACCTCAGGAGTGTGTTCAGAACAAAGACTCACAGGAGAGTGTATTT
Organism: Ignelater luminosus; assembly: GCA_011009095.1. Lineage (NCBI taxonomy): Eukaryota > Metazoa > Arthropoda > Insecta > Coleoptera > Elateridae > Ignelater > Ignelater luminosus. Next base: position 68,320 of record VTPC01000699.1, on the reverse strand, counting down.
CAATGGCGTGAATGTGAAGTACATCTTCTGAGTTTCACTTCAGCAACAACTATTTACAAACATAAAAGTGTGATGGGTGATTTATTTGTAAAATTGTAACCTAAAACTATAATTCCAAAACATGCAGCTTTATTTTGAACACACTGCTCATTGTCTTGAATTAGTGAAATATCATTTGGTAATTGCACCATGGCATGATATAGTGCTACTAATGTTTTTAGACATTATCGCAATTGTAAACAATGAACTGAAAAATGCAAAACATAACCTCAATGCCTGCTGGTTCTTATAAAATTCACAACAATATGTACTGATATCACCATTACTCCAATCACATCAGTTATGGATGACACTAAAGCTCCTAGGCATTTATGAACGGATGTCCGTATATTATTATTTATTAATTATACTCCCATCATTTGTGAATGCTTGCCCCTTGCGGTAAGCAGTATGCTCCAAATGATAATGACATTTCCAAATTTCTGATATGTCAGATAGAGGAGCAATTAGCTTGACCACATGATGCCAATGAGAAAGTTCCTGATTGGATGACATATGAACAATTGTCACATGTCAACCAATCAGAAGCTTTTTCATTGGCATCATGTCACCAGGCTAACTGCTCCTGAACACAAACAGTGACATTTCATTTGTCAAAAACCTAACCTTAAACACAAAAAATTACATTGTACTAAAAATCTTGTGTGAACGTAGCTTCTATCACTTCATCTTTATTACAGTCAACATTGTGTGATAAAGGTCTATTTGTTACTTGTAACTTTGACCCAATTAGTGTTAATTATAAATCATACGTAACCTACATGGAGCAATTTATTTCTCAACATTTTCACTGATTAGTATAATCAAAATTATCACTAATAAGTGTGTGAATCTACTTTTTTTCTAACTTAATTTGTTCACATTTTCTGTATTATTCGTAACTGCCAGGGCCCCAACGGATACAGATTGGATATTCAAGTGAAAGTGATCCATATTACAAACAGAAGCAACCTTGAGAAAGTTTTGCTGTCAATAGCTTAATTGTTGTTGCAAAATTGTATGATTGCACTGTCAAGAGAATAACTTATTTGCTCTACTTCTACTACTTACATATGTTGGTGTGCTTGTTTCAAAGCATCGGCAGCATCTTTCATAGTTGTTAATACGGCAGTATTTGTATTAGCTCCTTCTAATGCCTCCCTTTGCATTTCAATTGTACTAAGAGTGCCATCGATTTGTTCGAGCTGTTTTGCATATCGTTTCTTTCGTTTAAGTGCTTGGATAGCAGCCCTCTTATTTTTTTGTGCATTCTTTTTTGCTATTTCTATTTCAGCTTCTATTTTCTTTTCTAAAAACTCTTGCTTCTTTATTAACATTTCTTCGGTCTCCCTTAACTTCTGTATAGCTTCCCCTGTAGTAGGCGCTTTGGGTTCCTTCTTGCCCCCAAAAATATTTGAAAAGAAACTCATGTTTGTTGTTTATTCTTAAACTAAAACACAAATTAACAACAAAATTAAAGCAACTGCAGCAACATACGCAATAGTTATGTATGACTAATACGAATCTTTCAGAATTTGGAAATTTTGACAGCTCAATGACAGTTGGAGATTGGAGTTAGTGGTACAAAAAGCGGTGTTGTCAGATTAAATAAAAGTCGACCGCGTAAAACACATTTTCCATGAAAATAATGCAATTCAGATTTTATAAAATCTTTATTAATATATTATCATAGTTTTTATAAATGCAGTGTAAAGAGATAAATTTAGTTTACATGACACATCTAATGCAATTTCAAAGATTAGAGGGTAATTTGGTTTTTATAAAGTTATCAAAGTATTTCAACATTTCTTGCATATCACTATAGTTTCCAAAAGTGCAAGCTTCTTCTAATTCAAGCCATTTATAATCCTGATGCTCTTCAGACAACTTTACACGTGCATTTGAATTTATCAGTTCAGCTAACCAATAAATTACTGTCTTTGGCGAACCTCTTACGCTGTAATTTAGAATACGCTTAGAATCTTTATATATTTTTAAATCAGATTCGACAAGGCCCGATTCTTCTTCAGTCTCTCGTAATGCCGTTACCATTTCGTCAGTTTCTCCTGGATCGACATGTCCTAAAAGAGCGTGTGAACTTGGCTTAAGGCTGTAAATTTTTGTAAATTAAAAAGTAAACCTTTTGGTGGGGTCCAGTGATGTTCGCCATAGGAAGTTTGTAATAAAAGATACTGAACCATATTTGTACATCTACGGAATATTACCAAACCGGCTGCAGTTTTAGCTACCATTTCAGCGTTTTAATTTACATGAAATAACAAATTCAAGAAGGTTAACATGGATGATTACATCAAAATTACATGAATGCACATTTGCTGCATTGCCAAACTTCTTATAATTTATATTTTAGTTGAATTAAGTGATGACTAATTTTGAATAAATAGCTTATGATATCAGCCTTATCACTTCTTATATCTTGTACCATATACACTGTATAATCAGTAATTACAATCAGCAAAATAGCTTTTCATTAAAGTTTGGCATTTTTGTTTGCATGCGATATAAGTAGATACAGTGTGATTCAGAAACTGGACAAAATAAATGCCGTTTTATAAAGTGAAATGATAGCAATCAAATAAAATAAATTGCTATTCACATTTATTAGAGTGCAACATTTTGGAACTTTTTTGTTATAAAGTTGCATGCATGGGGAAAGGTGTGTTCTGTGGACTTCATTACTTGAATAATTCTTTTGTTTTGAATCAGTGTTTGAGGATTCTGTAGTCCACTGGTTTAATTTTTTTTGAAGAGCAACGACTTGTTTGGAGTGCTTAATGTGTATAATTAGGTATACAGTGATGCTTCAATTTAATAAAGGAAGTGTACTAAAAACAATCTTTATTGAGATCCTGTTGTTAAGACTTTTATTAATACAATAGCATTATTCACAACTTCGTAGTTCAAAAGAAAATAGTGCAAAATGTTCATAATTTAAAATAAATTATTAAATACTAGGTAGTAAACATCTATCTAACTTGCAGGAATGAAAATGCATACACCATTAAAATCATTAAAATGTGTCTTCTCCAATTCTATGGTTTTCAATAAGAGCATTAAACTTTTGTATTAAATCAGGTATAGATAGCTCTCCGTGCACAACATTATCTCTGGTACGAACATTAACAGTTTGGCTACTCCTTTCCTTTTCTCCCACCACTACAAAACAAATGCAATTATTAACTATTCTCTTGTCACTTATTTTGACTTATTACCTAATATAAAGTTAAATTGTGCTAACTGTGCATTTCTAATCTTTTTATTCATTGTATCTCCAGCATCAGTATCGACCTCACACATAAAACCAGCTTCATACAACTTTTGTTGCACTTCATGAGCATAATCATCAAATGCAGGCCCTACAGGTATGACCATAACCTGTCTTGGAGATAACCAGAATGGCCACTTTCCTGCATATGATTCGGTTAGAATTGCTATCATTCGTTCAACAGAACCTAAAATAGCTCTGTGTATAATCACTGGCCTTTTCTTTTCACCACTTTCACTGTAATCAATAATATGAAAAAATGGACGACTTTTGATTTTCTGAACGTCTTTACCTAACATATGATAAATTAAACCGTATTGGTAACTGGAAATCCAATTGAATTGTAGCACATTGATGTGCTCTTTTCAAAGCATCCGTAATAGTAATATCAATTTTGGGCCCATAAAAAGCTCCATCTTCTGGATTCAGTTTCCACGGTTCTCCAAAGTCATTTAAACTGTCTTCTAATGCCTAAAGTATCAAAGTTGTTTACATAAAAAACTGCATATAAATATAAAACAAACACTAACTTTCTCTGCTTGATTCCACATTTCTATATCTCCCAAATACTTTTCTGGTCTTGTAGAAAGTACCAAATTGAACGTAAATCCAAATACCTTGTAAACACAATTCAAAAAGTCTAAACAACCTTTGATTTCATCTCTGATTTGTTCTACAGTGCAGAAGATATGAGCATCGTCTTGTTGGAATCTTCGAACTCTTGTTAAACCAGTTAAAGCCCCTGAAAGTTCATTCCTGTGAAGTACACCAAAATCAGCAAACCTGAGGGGTAATTCTCTCCATGAACGAGTACGATTATCAAACATCAGGCTAAAAATAGAATTAATTTTAATGGAGGCTCAGTCTTTATTTACATACAAGTAAATTACCAATGACCTGGACAATTCATTGGTTTGAGAGCAAAAGTATCTTTCTCGACATCAAAGGAAAACATATTATCCTGTAAAAAGACACATTTCAATAAGGTAAATAAAAAAAACAAAATAACATACAGCATAATGTGCCCAATGTCCAGAAGTTTGCCATAATTTGGCATTATAAATGTTAGGTGATATAACTTCTTGAAAACCTCGTTTACGATACTGTTCCTTGATGAAATTAATAAGAGTATTATAAATATGAGCACCACGAGGCTGGAAGAAGCATGAACCTGGGGATAATTCATGAAAGAAAAATAATTCTTGTTCCTACAACAAAAACAGTACATGTAATATGAATGAACAGTGAAGTTTTTAACTAAATTACTTTTCCAATCTTTCTATGATCCCGTTTAGCAGCTTCTTCTTGGAATTTCTCCCATTCTTTTAATTGTTTAGAATCGGGAAAACTGATACCATAAACTCTTTGAAGCGTTTCTGCATCAGCCTTTCCTTCCCAATATGTAGAAGAATTCTAAAATCATTTAAAATTAAAATTGATTTAAAAAAGTGTAGGAACTCATATACCTTTGTGACTTTAAGTGCCTTAATTTTTCCAGTGTGACGAACATGTGGACCTCTACATAAATCAATTAAAGGGCCACATCGATACACAGTAGTAGTAGGAGTATTGACTTTTTCATTCAGGATCCTAACTTTAAATGGATTGTATTTGAACATTTCCAATAAGTCTTCCTTTCGCATTTCTAACCTTTCAAACGGCTGCTTCTCTTTTACAATGCCTTTTATTAATGTTTCTACATAAGGAAAATCAAGATTGGATATCTAAAACAAATTCTTTCATTATCTTATTTTAAACATAAGTTCTTAACTTACCCCTTTGTCATCCAAATACATATCATAATAAAATCCAGATTCTATAGGTGGACCATAACATAGACAACCACCATAAATTCTTTCTAGTGCTTCACCAAGCACATGAGCCGATGAATGCCAAAATACTGCTTGGGCTTCTGGATCATCAAACTTCAACAGTTCAAGTTTACAATCACCTTCTAGAGGTCTATCTAAATCCCATACTACTCCATTAACTTTTGAAATGACTGCATTATCAGCAAGACCTTGGCTGAAAATATTAAAATTCTTTAAGGGCTATAAGTCTTAAATAAGCCATGCAGATTCTATTTTTAATCATGCGTGTATGAAATGATTAATGTTTAGCTTGTGCATAAAAATTGCTTGATAAGGGCATCTTTGATAGGTCACAGGTCAAACTTTAGTTGTTATGCGTGTTACTCTTCTTACTTCTAAAGACTTTCACAAAGGTTTTAATAAATATTTTATACTTGTCTCTAATAAAAACTTAATTTGTTTAAATAAAAATTTTCTATGTACTAATGTGCACTTTAGGAAAACAAATCAATTCACTTAAAAAAAATCTTAAAACATATTTCATGCATTTTCCACTATAAGGGGAAGAAATTTTAGTTTCCTTAAACATTCAACATACCTAATTCCTTTAGCAACATCATAAGCAGTACTCTTCCATGCAGTTGCTTCAACTTCTTTTCCATCCGGTAAAGTAACCTTTATTGGAAACTGGGATTTTGCACTTAATTCAGCATCATACTGACTTTTTAATTTATCCCACAAAACTAATCTCTCCTGAATATATGATGGCCAAGGTTTTAATTCACTTACAGAAGATTTTTCATTTGGCTGTCCACCTTTCTTTTCTTTCATTTTGGAAGCCTGTATAAAGAATAAAATGTAAAATCAAAAACGGATCAATACTCAGTACCTCTTCGCGTCACAAAACTTATTTAAAAATTGCATCATCTACCTATACTTCTAGGTAAAACTTAAGGTATAGCTAAGGTAGTGTGCGTGCTACGAACCAAGGTTGCATATGATTGCTGAATTATAGGCACTATAAGTTTATTAGAATAACAAAATCTTAACATTGCGATAATAACTAATATTAATTAAGGTATCATGCCTTTTTGTCGTTTGTTAAATTTATATTTTGAACGCCCTCAACCACGTTGTCACTCATTTTTTTTTGACGTTTACTCTATCGGCTTATTTTCACAAATGAAAGAGTTTTTGTCGATGAAGCAGGTTTCTGCCACTTATCTCTATATATTCCAATATCTAGAGTTACAATTCTTATAAGCGCTAAAGTTCTTATAAACGCAACTCCATCCTCGTCTTTTTAAACTTGCCATTGTATATTGACGATATTGACAACGCGAAACTTTTCTACAGTTGTTGATTTGTAACAATATTATTGTTTTTACGATTGCTAAAACCTTGGTTTATACTATAGCACCAACCTTACCATTTAAGGTCATCGTAATACGGCGTAAAAACGACCCAGTAAGATCATAGAACTGGGATCTTTAAAATGCTAAACATTACATACTACATTGACACAGCGGCGACGATGTGTACAATTTCGTTTCCTTATTATTCTCTATTTAAATATGTATTTTATAAAATAAATATAAGTCTATAGTTTAAAACAACAAGCAATTTTTAAGAAATTCACCAAGGATTCTTTCTTTCTATTCGGTGACGACTCCAAACCATTTTTAATAAGCCGAACATCAAACTCTGTTACCTAGGCAGCTGTCGATGACGAAAACGGCACGACATCTATTAAAGTGAA
>VTPC01000699.1:21231-56425 GCA_011009095.1 Ignelater luminosus | reverse complement strand
CAATGGCAAAATGTGTCAGTAGTTTGAGAGGAGGCACAGGAGGTCACATTAAGTATTAATTTCAAAACTTTAGATGTTTAATTCTTGTTATTACTAAAAATAAGGAATTATTGTAAAACTTACATGTTGTTTCAATTAATCTGTTCGATACTGTGTATGTTAAGCACATTTCAAATAAGCCGTAGGTAGTCTAATATTAAAGTTTGTTTGATAAGTTGATATTTCAAAGTAAAGTTTATCAAGTGTGTTTGTAAGTTGTGGTCATAATTTTAAATTTGGGAAAGTTTTGCGAGTATCCAAAATTATTCAAATACACGTGCGGCTTCTTTTTTTTTCTTGTTCAGATTTCGTGAAACTGTGTCGGCTAGACGTCATTCCTAGTCGAGTTTGTTTTAAAGTAGGCAAGTCTACATCTAAGATTTTTACCATATATTGGTGTGTAATGTGTTTATATGTGATCCCTGTGTGAATCCGTCTTTTAAGGGACATCTACAGACTCGGAAATTTTGCCGCCTCGTAATGGTACAAGTTCCAACGGGCAAAGAACGTTCGATTATGCAGACAGGGCCGTTCGTTTCACTATTTCTACTCCATTTATGTTTAGTATGGTTGCGCCTAGCTAGAGCGGCTTTTAGTTTTAGTTGGTTTGTCGCGGGGGGTAAATGCAAAAAAGAGTCGAGATCCACCCTCAAACGTAATAAGGTCGTCGTAAAATATATTCCGCCGCAAAAATCATATTATTGTGTTGAAGAATTATTGAAGCTCATTGATAGTAGCTCTTTTTGGGCTATCGGACATATCTTAGGAATTTTTGCGAGTGGACAGGAGTAATATTACAAGTCCTCATTTTGTAGGTAAAGTCGTGTTTACTTCAAGTGTGTCCAGTTAAATGTTATTTTGGTCTTAAAGATCTAGTAAATATCGATTGCGTTTGGGCATATCGAATTTTTGCTGATGGAGAACAATAGACAATTATCTCGTTTTAAATGCGACTGGCAGAAATGAATATCTGTGTTGGTTTTGGGTAACTGTGTGTATATGTGCGTACCGGCGTTTTGTGTTTAAACAATGAGAAAAATATTTCTACATGCTGTATCGTGTACTGAAATACGAGAGGGTCATCGTCTTTCGAATACGTCAAGTAAATTTGAGAGAAGATTTACCGTCTTGAGTGCAAATCTAGTGGGGCATCCTATCAAGACTGGATACCAACGGTTTGATTAAACTTAAAGTAGTTCTAAGTTGATCATTTTTTCATTTGTTACCTTTCTTTGTGTGTTATAATTAGTTACCTAGGTAGCTTTGCATGTATATTTTATACTGATGGGTGCCCGAGGTTGTAGTTGAAGATAGGGTCAATAATCTTAGCGAGCTAAACGTTTGTTTGTTAAATGAAAGCCTTTGACCTCTTTTGGCTTTTTTATATATTACTTATTTTTTATTTATTGCGATTTAATACAACATCATAGTCGTTTCTCGCAACCTAGTTTCTATCGCTTTCTATCCCTCCAGTTCTCGTCTTGTAGGTTTCTTTCTCTCATTGCGTTTCTAACACCATCATTCTAGGTTTTCATCGGACGACCCCTTCTCCTTCTTTGTGTTGGTATCCATTCTATCATTTTCTTCGGCCATCTCTCTTCATCCATACGGCATACATAACCGCACGGCCTTAAAATTTTGGTTTCAATAGTGTCAATTATTGTGGTATCTATACTCATTCCCTCACGTATCAATCAGAAAGTAAAATCTTGTATTAACCTTTTATTTATGAGAGTTTTTTTTTGGTTGTTATAACTTAAGTGGTCTAAATTTAATATTGACAAGGCTGTAAAATTAATATTTTTACATTTTTACTTATGGTATTGGCGTACACTGTGTTGTATTTTTGTCAAAACATGTCGTTCTTTTATGAAACCTTTTTTTTTCAATTTATCAATAAACCGTCAAGTGTGGATATACTTACTTTAGTGTATTTATTATTATTGTTTCTTCTCCTTTCATGTAATGTAGACATATATACGTATATACTTGGATCAGTGAAAGGAGAGCTGAATAAGCAATTTCTTTTTTTTATAAGCAAAGTTTAGATTCATCAGTAAAAATATTAAGACCAAGATATTATAAACTTTCTTAGTAAGTGTAAAAAAAGAGCTCAGTGTACAGCGTGTCCATTGCCATCAGGGTGTTCTATACAGGGTGATTCTGAAATAAAGGGTATCCTTTTAATAGGTGATAAGTGAGGCTAAAAGAAGACAAAAAATGAAAAAACGAAGTGGCTCCATGAAAGTTGAAAATTTTGACAATTTTCCTAAATATTAAAAACTGAAGCCGTCTCTGGTTAGAAAAAGAAAAGTGTTTCTTGCATTGTCGCCTTAAAAAGTGAAAGTTAAGGAGATTTATGTGTTTTTAAACGTTTGTAGTGCAAGAACGAAAATTTACCAGACATGCCTATTTTCTTGGAACTAATAGTGCAGCTGTAGTAGCACAATGAACAATAAATGCCATCATAAGCTACCCCCTGGACATTTTACAACTTTCCCTTCTTAAATCTGAAGTATGTCAGGGTTGTTGAAATTCGTTAAAACAGTAAAAAAATAATAACAAAATTTGTTACGAACAATTAGACTCCAGTCTCACAAGCAACTTGAATGAAACATGCGTATGGAAGGTACTACTAACTATCACCTCTATATTTAATTCAGTTTAATAAATTCAACCAATTTTTATTTATGTAGCATAATGCTTGTTGAAGTTTTTGGTTCTTCGGAAGTTTACAGAAAAAAAACACTAACAGTAAAATTTTAATATTTTTCCGTTTGCAGATTAAAAAGTAAAAGTTCCTACTGGTTATTTATGGCATTGTACATAAATAGTAAGAACTACCTGCCAATGACAAGGACAGCCAGTCAACCCCTATCGATTTTTGCTTAAGTAAAAGTATGAGAGCAGGACCGGCTTGACTTAGCGACTAAATTTCAATCGCATTTTTCTCGGAAACTATGCAATTTTTACCTACCGTTTTTTATCGCAAATATATGTACTATCACACTGCTATCCACCTTTAAGAGGATACCCTTTATTCCGGAATCACCCTGTATACATACGTATGGAGTGTTTTCTGGTGAGGGCCCACATTAGGAAATGCCACGGTCTTGTTATGATTCCTAGTGTCCATACCGATAGGTCATTCTAAATTTATAGGTGAGTTTTTTTTTATTAAATCTTAATTCAATTTATGTTTGGTTACTTTGGGAACACCTCTTTTATCTGACGTTTTGAGCTGCTGTGTGCACGATCTTAGTCTGAGCGTGCATTTAAATAGGCCACTTTTTCTGGTTTTGTTCGTGACATGATAACAAGCTTTTCTGCAGTAACTTTTAAAAATATAATATAAAGCCAAACTTACACGTAGAAATGGAAAAATCGCTCTCAAAACTTGTCTGTTTTGCATTAAAAGTGGTAATAAATTATATTAATTGTTATCAGAAACTGTATTGTTAATTCAACAAAATATTTTATTGGATTAACAATGCATTTTCTTGCTTACATTTTATCTGAAGCTCATCAAATATATTTTGCAAGTGGTTCAATAAAAGCAAGTAGTTAACTAGTAGTAGTTGGTAATTGAATTACTTTTTCGAATAAGTAGTTAATTACTTACTTAGTAGTTAAACTACTTTTTGATGCGGGTAGTTGGTAGTTGTAGTTAACTACTTTTTTAGAGCAGTTTGTCCAGTTCTTCTGTTTTAGTCCTTTTTAGAAACACCAACGGGCGATACGTGTATACATTTCATCAATCAGAGATCGTGGTTAGTATAGGGTTAATTCTCCAATTGCTGTTACTTTAATAATACTTTACTAATAACTTTGGATTGTATTGTTGATTATGTAAAGATTCTTTGTCAAGTTGTCTCTATTAAACCATATAATGCAGATTGGGTAAAATGTAATCTTTACATTATTTTATTAAAAAAGAGAAATACTTCAGTATTTTAGATTAAAATACTTTCTTTCGTTATTTGTAAGAACTCTTAAGTTCTTGCTATCCAACAGTTTTGGTTGTTATTCAGCTATATGATCAAAAGTTTCAACAATATTCCCCGGAGGATATTATTACTCGCAATAATTAAAATTTTACGCTTAAACCTATTTTAAGAGAACATGATGGAGAATTCAAAAACTAGAAATGACGGGGTATACAATGGTAGGCATATCATTCTGAACTAATTTTTATTTTAAGCTCTCAAGTAATAATGCCATTAGTCTATTGAAAGCAATTTCAAAAGGAAATGTTGTTACAAAAGAGCTATTTGGATTAGATAAGTATAGTTGCTAATTTAGAATTCTTAATATGAAATGTTAATATATGTTCAATTAATGAAGGACTGTAGAACGTAAGTAACATAGTTGTAGTAGAAATCTTGTCAGTGTTTGCTACACATAATAAATAAAGAATAAATATATTTCTTAAACAAGGTAAGTATGGAAAAAATAATAAAACAAGTATAATTGTACATATTATATTGTCGGCAAAAAGTAACATACCATGAAATGGCTTTATAATAGTAGGTATATTCCTATAATAATATTCTCTAGCAATAACAATTTACTAGGTACACAATTAACAATGTTAATCTTTGATATGAGTTACTTTACAAAAAATAACAAGTGTATTAAGACGTTTACTTTTAAAGTTGGTGAAATTCTTCAAAAATAACAAATTACCAGAAAGTCTACATCATAAATTTGCATATGGCAATGGAAAAATTTAAAAATCGACTTCTTTTCTTTATAATCGTGTAAAGTATATGCAATTTCACCAACAGTAAATATTATAAAATGCGTTGTTCATTATGATTACAATTAAAGAACTACAAAAAGTATATTTCTGTATTGTACAATGAATATGGGAATGGTGGTGGTCTTGCCTTAAGAGATCATAAAATATTTATCTAACACTACCTAAAGGTAAAAGTTCTTTATATAATCACTCTTTGAATTTTTCACATTTTACTTAAGAAGCGTTTTAAACGTGTATGACTAATATACATTTTTTTCCTTCACTGGTAAGAATTAACACAATAAAAATTAAAATAGTCTATATTAAAGTATCACATGAGGGGAAAATGAATTTTGCGAAGCATTTGATGGGTTTATCTATTTGCTTGCTTTAAGAAAGCAAATCTTTTCTTAATAATGCAGTTTTAGATTTTATCAAATTTTAATTAAAAAAACCACTATAAAATAATTCACTACTCTTTTAACTTAAGACACTTATAGTTTTACAGCAAACATTTTTATTACAAACTTTGTTACAGCATGATTAAAATTTTATATTTTGTGGATTTATAAAAGTGGAGAAGAGATTCATACTTACAAGGTAAATAAAAGGTAATGTTATAAACCTTCTTAGGCAGTCTTTGATTTACATTTTATATAATTTTTTGATTTTCTGATTAAAAGAAATTGATGAATTAATTGTCTTTTTAACTTCAGTCATAATTCTATTACATAATAAAAGAAGGATTAAAGCCATGAAAACCTCCTTTTATTTTCTCTTTCTTAATAATAAAATTTTAAAGAGATTTCAAAAAAGGGTAACTTACTAATTGAAAAGTTAAACAACAAATCAATTGAGAAGAATGCAATTTACAAAAATAGTAAACATCTTTTCTGTTATGAGGACTTTCTTAAAGTAGGTAGTTACAGAAAAAATGATAACCAAATCAAAGCACGATCTTAATTAATTAAATTTAAAAAATGTCTAAATTTACGTATATTGTTTAACACAGAAAACTCAACAAACTTAAATTAAATAAATTCTCTAAAAAATATAAAAACGAAATATATTTCTATATTTTTAGAATAAAAAGCGCATATATTCAAAAGCAACCCTATTTAGGGATATTAAAAAAAGGAATTTATGATTATTTTTATTACGTAAGTAGACCGAGAATGTTCATTTCTAGATTGTAATCAAAATATTCGTATAATTTAGAATATACGCATGAAGGCTTGTAATGAAGGTCTCATTTATTATAAGGATACCGGGTATAAATAATCAATAAAACACATTATATGCTGTAAATAATGAAAAATCAAAATAAGGTTAAATAAAATAAAGAGAAATTTAAGCCCAAATTTTGTATTTTTTAAGTTAAAAAGATTACATTCAATATATATGTATGTAATAAAAATATTTGCAGTTAAATCAAACATGAACAGTATTCATAGTTAAGTTAATTAGTTCTGTAGTTTTGCATTTGTTATGTAATTCTGATTTCAAAACTCAATGCTATTATTGTTACTATAAAAAAATTAACTATTTAAGATAAATAGCAGTAGAAAAAAGGTAAACTACAGAAATAAATATCTTAAAACTATGTACTTATTTCATGTTCAAATAAAACATCTTAGAAATTTTAAATATCAACAAGGAATAAATTATATGGGTAGAGATTTAACAATGATTAAATACATAATACCTAAATGTATATAACTCTAAAATCTAAGAAGTATAGTATATAATAGTATTTGAAGGATAACAATATTAAGCAGAAAACTTGAAATAGTTTTACGCCTATGCTACTGGACTATATTGGTATGATGCAAGTTATCATTCCTTCAACAATTTTTTCATATACTTATCTAAAATTTTCTTATTGTTTAATTTTAATATATTAATAATTTATTATTAACAATTATAGAACTGTACCAAGCAACAAAAGTAAGAGTAAATATTTAATTTTAGTTTAAACATTTTAAATTTTTATTTTCATAAATATTTTTTAACGTCCTTATTTTTGATAGTAATACATCTTACTTTTGTTTATTTTCTTCTTATGAAACCAATCGAATGGCGTAAACTTTATGTTGGTGTGTAATGCAGAGACACAAGTTTTTCACTTTAATAATAGTTTAAAAATTATCGATGTTTCTTATATTCTACTGCAACTAACTGATTATTAAACTAAATACGTTATTTGGTGTATGAGAGTTTTTATACATGTATGTATATTATTTATATTTTATAATAAAAACAAATTAATTTATTATAAAATTATATGAATGACACTAGTTTAGTCTTATTTTCATCATTGCTTTTGTAATTCTCTCATACTTTATCTAGACTAGATTTTATTTATAGAATCTGTTAATTATCACCTTTCAAGCATTACTTAATTAGTACACCTACTATATTTTGATGTATGAGAATAAAAATTGTAAAGTGAGTAGTAAAAAACATCAAAGAAAACTGAAATATAACTTGATTGTAGAAAAATAATATAATAGTAAAGAAAAAGAATAATACTATATAATATGCTAAAAAAGGTAATGTTTAACAAACTCTGGTAATTGCAGGTAAATAGACTAGATACACCATACATCATCATGTGCATTTTACACATACTCGTAAGAAACTTTGGCGTTATCCACAAAAAAATAAAACATACAAAGGTTAAACTAAATTGTTTACAATTATTTAAATAATATTTAATGTTATTATAAAATTAGAACTTATCTTAAACATTACATTATTATTAATACAGGTATATACTATATTTTGAGTTGTAATAAATCTTATTTCTTGTACAAAGTATGACATTAAAGCAAGAAAATAAAATTTGTATTTTTTAAGTTGGTCTAATATGAACACATTTTTGATTTCAGCTTTAGTTCTCAACTTGTAAAATTTAATTTATGCAAATAAAAGTTAATCTTTTTAAGAATCTCAAATTATATTTGTCTAAAGGAAAGTTTAGAAATATACTAGGAATTAATAAAGTGAATATTTCTATTATTTAAAAGATTTAATTTTTTAATTCCTTAGATAACTTGTTTAAAATATAATTTAATTGTATAAATGATATATGAACAAGATAGATAAATAAATAGAATAACAGATAAAGAGATAGGTAAATAGATAGATAGATAGATACATAGATAGATACAGAGATAGATAGATAGATAGATATATAGGAAGGTAAATATATCAATAGATAGATAGAAAGATAGGAGAGAGAAAGAAAGAGAGAGAGAGAGAGAAATAAAGAGAGAAAAGTATGATAATCAAAAAAAATAGAAAGAAAAAAAAAGACAGAAAACAAAAAAGAAGATCATGAATACAAAACTAAACTAAGATAACATAACTCAAATAAGCCAAGAACCTGAGAATATTTTGAACTAGTTTACGTAAGTAATATAAATACATAATAGAACAATTCCTTATATTTTAGAATTGCTTAGTGATTTTCCAAAACACAGGCAGCAAATAGTCAAACCCCGAAACAGCTTGAGTTAATCCATGGATATTACATGTGTTTCTACAGGGATCGATCTTAGGCACTCTATTACTCAATACAGATTGAAAGAAGGGGAAAATGAAGGGCTTTCCCATATAAAAAAATTAACATCTAAACAAAGGTGTAGGAACATATTTTTTTTATACAAACTAATCAAAGCAAAAATTCTCAAAATAGTCTATCAAACATACTTCAGTTACATGAAATGTCAAAGTGCTACAAATGAAAAGTAGCCAACCGACCATCCATACCATTATTTGAAAAGATATACCGTGAATATTGAAACTTTTGAGCAATACAAATTAATAGTTAAGAGCCAAACAAAATCAAGTTTAAAATTCATTATTATTCCTATAATCGCTTAAACTTGTAATTCGTTTTGTTTCATCTTTCAATCAGGCAACTTAACATTCTTTTTAAAGATTATAATAACAGTTTGTTTACAGTGAGTTGTAGATGGTTTTAACGACATCCACAGAGTAAACAGCTGCCAACTACTTGGAAAACTAATTTATCTGTAAGATCGATAGGCGGTAAAATCCATTCGTGGAGATTTACAGTTTATTTTTATGTATGCGGTTAGCTGAATTCAATATTATGACTTATTCATGGTTGTTTAATATTATACTAACAAAAATCGAAAATGTGTTCACATTTCTATCAGAATTTATAATAAACAAATACTTAATAAATGCAAATTAATACTGCAAATGACAAGACAATACAGTTATATATAAATATTAAATGTAAGTTTTCTAAAATTGATTACGATACATTTAAAAAGTTCTGTTATATCACAACAGGTAAAATAAAATAACACTAGGCACTTCCAGTAAAGACCTAAGTCTCAGTGCCTCAAATAATCATATTTACACGGCGCTACCTACTAGTCTCAATATCTACAACTATCTATGTATATTTATATATATTATATATTCTCTTTAGATCACTAGGTATTGTGGCAATACTACAGTGCTGCATACTTCAGGAAGATAAATGTTTATTTGTTGTTTATTTACTGCCTGCATAGCATTTATGATATGTTAAAAACACTTCTATTTACTACTATTGTACAAGGTGCTTCATTATAAAATTTCTAGTCAAGTCTTTAGCACCATAAGCTGAAAACTTTTAGTTATTTTATTATTTTTAAAAGAAGTATTTTTAATACTCACCTTAATATCTTGTCATTGTTGTACAGTAAAAATGTAGTTATTGTGCCATAAATGTGCTATAGTAAAAACTTTATAAATTGGCTCAGACAATTAATTAAAAAGTACCTTCATCTCAAGTTATTAATTATTATAAAAGCACAAGGAAAGTTTAAGTTCGAATCATTTTTCTAAATCTTTCTCCTTGTTGTTTAAAATATAAAGATTGAGCCAATTTAGAAAATTTCCATTATAACTAATTCCATACATTTGTATCGAAAAAATAAACTGTACATGTATATATATACTGAAGCACGCTATACAATTACGCTAAAATTTTCGTTAATTAAATTTTTTAAATTATTATTTGTCAAGTTATGAAAATCGTTAAAATAAGTAATAAAATTTTCTAAATGTTTATAAAAAACGCTTAATAAATAACACGTTCATTAGTACATGCTTTAAAAATTGTGCACGCAATAACACGACTCTTTGTTATAAAAACAGCTACATCTTTTTTCTTTAACCTATTGGCTAGATTACTAATTTATTATTGCTATAATGGCCTGGGACACTCTAAAACAAATTAAACAGTTGTAATAACACCTAATTATTATTAAAAAACATAATGAAACACTAGCATGGAAGTTGATGTTATTTTGTGCATTTTTATCTGCTGAACACCAATAGCATTTTAGCAATAACTTTCTTCGGGTTCTCTTCAAGTGAATATTTCAAGATTCCTTACTCTTCTAGTACAGTGGTAGTCAAATAACAAGTGCATAGAAATATAATTTCATGCAGTTAATATTATTTAATTTTATTGATTCATTTATGACATTCAGATTTATGTCTTAAATCTCAAACGAAAGTAAAGAGTAACAAATATTGAAGGCTGTTTCATGATCGTTATAAATTTCCAAATATAACGAAAGAATTGGCATACCACAACAGTCGTCTTTACTCTTACTATTATCATTATAATTATTATTATTATCATCATCATCTACTATTATTGTTTTTAAATTTTGTGCGCTTGTATAAACAATCTTTTAGTAAAGTATCATGAAATTAAATTTAAAATTAGTGAAAAAATGTAATAAAGGCATCCGTCAGTTACCAACTGCTAATACATACTTTTCATTTCTAGTGTTATGATGTCGATAGATTTAATATATAAATTACTAATGTAAGTATGCAATCATTTTATAATATTTCCTATATCAATATTGCAAATTATTAAGGCATTGAATATGTCTGACAACATATTTTGATAAGGTTCTAAGTTACAACTATATTGCGCTTTTGAAAATTGGCCCAGATTCTTACCATTATATGAAACAGCCCCTTTCAATTACTTCAATTGAAGAATTTCATTCTTTGTTTTATTGACTTGTTTAAAAAAAACGTCAAAATATACTTCTAATAATATTATATTTTAATAAAGAACTACTCTTATTAAACGACAAAACAACACAAAAACGGCTACCAAAATATATTATATTGCTTTTGAATAAAAACCCGAAGCCATACATTAATAAAAAAATGATTCTGTCTGTACAAACGCATTAACCTAAATTGGCTAGAATATAACTAACTTTTCTTTCCTTTTTTCTTTTACTATAAGTTTCTAATGTGCTAATGTTCATGTATTAAACGGGGCACACTAATTCTCCATACTCGAACATCAGCGATACCGCTACGAAGACAAAGTATAGAAGAAACATAGTGAAACCAAGTCCTCTGTTCATTTTCCAACGGAAACAGGCAATGGATAAAATGACAAATATCAGCATCATGAAAAGTATTGTGATTGAACACACCATTCCAACCGAGTTTACTTCGACTGGCTGCCCGTAGATAATGCCGTATAATAACCAAGGCACTGGTAACCTGCAACAGATATATGTAATATAAGTACACAATACAATTACTACAATAATAGTTGTCTGTAGAAACTTAGATTTTACTCGGAAAGAAAAAGAGACTGATTGTAGATTTCAAATACGAAATTATTTTAATCTTCTAATAATATCAACTAGCAAATGGTAAAATAGCAAAATGTCTTATAGTGAGCAATAATTACCATCCAAAAAATTCTTTTTATAACCATCATTGTTTCCAAGGTAGAAGAATGAATTTGACGCCCTGCGTTTTATAAACGGTTCATTTTTGGATTCAGTTACTTTCTATTTTCTAAATATTCAAGGAAACATATCTGATATTAAATGTGGAATATAGTTACGACTCATGGTCATAGGTAATAGAGACCGTATTCATATAATTTTACAATTATTAAAGAATTTTGTATTGAATATTGATTTCTTGAATTCGTGGGATGATCTTCTCATAACAGATATCTATCTCCGTTTTTCTAAGTTTATACCTTGTTATTTTCTACCGTATAATAAATAATCTGTCTAGAAAATACACCAACTCAGTATGCTAGCGATGTATTAAACCTGGAAAGTTACAAATCACGCAGTCACCGACGGAGGGGTAAATTGTTTTCGATAACGAGATCCAGCCAGTTTGAAAATTAAAATCAACACATTTACAATTCCGGGTGTATACACATATTTACATTAAATACATAAACATAAAATCACCGTTTTAGAATGACAAACAATCCCTTCAATTACAAAGTTTATTCAGTTGCTGTGCTACCTACATTTGGATAGTATAATTTAACAAAAAGATAGATGTAAGAAAAGAGAGACAAATAGTAGAATGCCATTTATATAGATTTATTTATTTATAACACAAGCAATGAACTATTCTCTATTGTCAGCATGTATTAGATGTTTTCACATTTTATTGTTAATTAATCTTAGATATGTTGTGGATCACACAAAAGTTAAGCCTTAAACTCGTAAAAAGGCTGCAGAATTTATGTGTACCCTAAACTTTATTTATTGGAACGATTGCCTAACTTTTAACATTTTTATGTAGATCGAGGGTTAAGAAGTTCTACAAGTACGAAATTTAGTTTTCTGGACTTGTAAAAGGCATTTTTATGTCAGCTAATTTAGAAGAGTCAAGTACCTCAAAGCTTAATTTGCCTCAAGATCAGACGATTTTTGTTTTTCTTTCTCAAACCTGGAAATAAACTTTTAAATTAGACTGAATTCTACCCATTTCACACACAAAGAATTATCCTTAATTAATAGTAAGACAAAGATCTCCAGTATAAAAGCGTCTTAGTTTGTAGAAATTATAGTTCCCATATTGGTTTTTACCACTAATGAAAATCACAAAGGATACTAACATATGTTCAAGAATTGGAAATGTTGAAAAGTTCTCAGAATGCATCGTAAGTGAAAATTTAGCCGCTAGATGATATCTACTGTGGGCAGTCTAATTGGCTAAATTCTAAAAATCATCTAAAACTAGTAGTAAGAAGGATTCTTGATGCACAATATATTGTGAATTTCGAATTTGATATGTTTACTAACTATAGCAGATTGTATTTAATATTCTAGTCTATTGGCTATATAACTAGAAATTTCTAATTACAATTAGCATTCCTCCGTGTGTTTACTTTGATCCACCAGAAAGTATTTGAACTAGAATACCATTATTTGCCTAAGCTCAGTCCCATTTTCAGCAGATCAGATCTGATTTTAAACATTTAAACCTCGATCTGGAGTTTTTCGAGCTGCTCAGATCTACCAGGTCAGCTAGTCAGGCTTTTCGGACATTACATTAAAAAACTATCAACTTTATGCTATGTCTTGAATGTAAGACAGTTGACAATCGTTTGGGGATAATGATCATATTCTACGTACAAGCTACTCCTTACGATTTTTTCGTACCTTTAGTGGTTTTCAAACTAAACTGATTTTAAGATTTCGGAAGAAATCAGTTTTTTCTTAATATCTGGTAGGCTAGGAGAAATCGGTCCGGCTTGGCAACTGTTTCGATATGTACTCCTCATGAGCAAATTGTTTGCCCATTTAACCGACCTTGTATCTCTTACGGTTTAAAAGATCTCAATGCAGGCCATCTGCCACCTAACACCCTAAGGGGTGGGTTTAAACTAAAATAATTGTGTTGTTCAGGACGGGCCTTAGGATCTAGTGCGCAATCTTAAAAACAAAACTGGCGGTTGCTGATAGAAAATTTAATTAGGTGTTGATCTTTAAAAGAGATCTAAAGGATTTATGGTTTTACAAGTCAAAACCTAACACTGCCTGGGGTCATACTTGGGTAGACAACGTCGTACAGGTTGCAAGATCATATACAAACAAATATTTAGTGTTTGCTAAAATTATTGATCGAAATTACTAAAACTGAAGATAAGTCTTCTTCAAGAGTTTCAGTTGAAAACTTTTTCCTGCAGTCTTATCCCAATTATTTAAAGTAGAAAAAAGGATGGTGATTATCAAGAAGATCAACATAGATACCTAATTCAGGATTAATGTATGCAACACAGAAGATTTTTGATCTCTCTTTTTCAACAAATAGAGAAAAAAATAATTTTTAAAAGTCGGGAGAAATCGTCTGTACGTTTCTGAACTAAACACCTCTCTCAACAACTACCAAACCAGTAAGAGATATAGGTTCAAGAAAAATAAAACAGGTGCTTTTACTTGGTCTTTTCAGAATCTTAATATACATAGATCCAATACAAAACCCTCATTTGCATGTGATTACTAATAAATGCCGTAAGAATGTGTCCGAAATTCAGAAACTATTTAACTAGTTCTCTTTTGTTACTGAAAATTACTGTTGTAATTGAGTAGAATGATGATACATGCAAACTATGTCTAAACTATGCATTCCACTTGTCTTTCAGATATGCAGTCTACATCTCTTTTTACTGATTTGTACACTCCCATATCTGTGCGACCAGCCCTGGTATTGTTCGTCACAATGTCTGTTTTATGAGTTAGAGGAAGATTGTTCGTGAGCGCCGCCTGTGGAAAATTCCTATGAAATTCAATACTATAGTTACGACCTTGGTTATTAATGTCTTTAGCTGTTCCCAATTTCTGTGATAGTGACCGGGCCATAGCAGGTGCAAGAACGTGTGAAAATATTGTGTTATTAATTTTGGTTTTTTCCATAGAGTCATAGCAATCAATATTGTATATTTGTGGAGTTTTAAGATTCTTACGACTACAATATAATCTTCTCGTATTAACTAATAATAAAATAATAAAATGTGCATTTTGACAATGTTATTAAAGGATTGTGCTTTAATGAGTCTGATATAAACAGACAAGAAACAGTTATAGAGTTGATATATTTTGTAAATAATAAGTTCTACTAAAATCGTATATTTTATCATATTTAGTTAGCTTTACAAAAATTTGTTAAACGCTAATTCTGTTATCAAATAAACTACCATAGATATCTCTTATGTATGCATACTACCTAGTATCAGATAACAAAGAATGCAATGAATCAATTTCAATTAAATTGCTACCAAAAGCTTTTGTGTTTTTATAATTCATAGTTTTCGATGCGTACCTACACGGTTATCAGATAGTAGCGTAGTCGATATGGCCCGCGGCTTGACTGAATTTATGGTTCGCATTATTCATTCCTTGCGTGCTTCTCGAGTGCGGAAAAACTTAACCTCCCCAGACTTTCCCCTTAAAATCACGCCTGGTATTTGCGAGTTTCAGTTTTTCTTTCGACCTCGAGATTCATTTGATACAACTAAAAATTAAAGTGTTTTCTACAAAAATATAATTGGTCGGTCAGGTTTTCGTGAACCTATGAAAAATGTTAATTATTTATTCAAAAGGTTTGTAAATATAAAATGTTTTAAGTATATTTAGAAATGTTGCGAAAATTGAAATACTCTTCTCTCTTTCTTTTACCTAAAACAAAGTGAAATAAATCTGGAGGGTCGAAAAGATAAAGGGTAAAGTATATTTTTTAGATGTCAGAAATGAATTCTCGAGCAAATAAATATTTACATATTTTGTTCTGGAAGCGAAATGGTTCTTTAAGTAAATGGATGCTTTTTCTAGCGAGCTGATAAAGATATGTAGGGTTTCCCAAAAATTTTATACGTATCCAATAGCCTTCACATGATATATGACTCGAATAAAAACACTCTAAAATTTTTTATGCGTCACGTTAGGGTAATAACTATTGAACATCAATTAGTGATCATCAACATTTCACAGCGTACCCAAATTTCTCGGTGCTTAAGCTTTATTGATTTTTTTCAGCTAGATTGCGTTGACCTGTTTACCCATATACTACGTATCAATGTAGTGGAAAATATAAGTCAATTTGGTGTGTATTTACGTTGGCGGCGTAAATCACTTTGGCACCGAAGTACAATAATTATTTTAGACAACTTTAAATTGTTGTACGTGGTTGAAAGGCTGCTGTTGAAATAAAAAAATGTTGCCTTAAAAAAGTTTAGTGAAGAAAGGGTTTATGCTACTTTTATTACGGGATATAACCGTAAAATTATATAATATTATAGAATGTGCTTCCAGCCTATAATACAATTCTTAGGCAATCTCAGGCTTCTAAATCGAAATGGAGTTGAAAAAAATCATTATCATAAAATAAGTAGTAAAGTATTATCCTAGAACGAGGTCATATACGTTGGATTTTGACGGCAGTTACGAAAATTAAAAAAGCTCCTCTAATAATTTCGAAGAACATTGTAAAAACTCGACCGTTTTGGTTTTGTTTGTATTCAAAGAAGTAGATCTTGCAAAGTATACATTTTAATGAAATGTACATTTTAGCATTTTTTATCTATCTAGCTAGCATAGTAAGCCAAAGTCGAAATCCAATTAAATATTGTACAGTTTCATTTCTATTGGTTGCTCATCTACAAACCAAAAACATATCATAATACTATGCTTAGTGCATTAATAGTAAAAAAATCAAAAAGTCTTTATATGAAGGCGAAGATATCAACTAAAGCATGTAAAGTAACTTCCCATCATACGAGGTGAATCAATTAATTTAACCTTCCGCCAATAAATTTTACTGTTTATACATTGTTCGTTTCAAACAGATTGAGCTGAGTAAGTAATAGGCCAGTAGTTGATTATTTAGAAGCGTGAGCGTTTGGTTTGTCCGTAAGACTTATGAAGAAGAATTCCTCGATTATTCTCGGCAACCCATTTGTCCTTCTTTATCCCACTTGGACAGATAAGAAATTTACATTTTATAAGAAAAATGCCAATATAAAAAAACATAAAATAGGCGAATTCTTAGATATTTGTTACTGAATCTACAGTACGATATTTAACTAATTAAAACTGTAATCTTTATGAATTATAGATACATAAATCTGAAGTATATGTACTAAAAATGATTTTTACTGCGCGTCTCTTTCTGGCGAGAAAACTGGTAGTCGTCCCTCCAATCGTGTTAGATTGCCAGCAGTCCAAGCTTTAAGACCTATTGGTAGCTCAAAATGCAGGATTGCTGTTCTAAGAAGAACTGTTTTTCCAACCAACCGTATCCAATCTGTTCCTCCATTAACATTCCTATTGTTAACAGTTTCTCCCAACGGCCAATGTAACTATTAAGTCTACCACTCTACCAATCTATACAACAATCAATTGCCCGGCATCAACGAACCACTGCCATCCGCCAACAACTTTACCTACAACTACAACGTTTGTCACTACCTTCATCGTCAACAATATTATCTCATTTCAGTTGCTGCAGTGACCATCATCACTACCATCTCATAAGCAGCGAGCATCACGATTCACCTATTTAACAACCATATCCACTTGGATGAAAAAATCTAAAGAAACTTTTAAGCAGTCACTGCCTTGGCAGAAATCAACAATGAACATGATGATGATGAACGTCAGAAATATTTGAAAAGACTGACCTTCTTGGTTGGGATGCAAAAAGTGACAGTTATCAATTAATCATGAACCTACTACTTTGATTTCAACCGTCCAGATTATTTTAAAGATTAAGTTAGTGACGAAAGAAAGAAGAACATGCCGTTTAACAATAAATCTGAATTTCGATTCCTAGCAAAGCAATATCCACGTCAGTATATTATTTTCCTGTATTGTTAACTTGTACTGCTAAATCTAGACAAACTCAAAAAAAAGTATAATTATTCGCATTAGTATAGAAGCCAAATAAAAAGAAAATAGAAAATTATATAAAGAAGGCAAAACTTGTGAGAAAATCAAACAGACAAGAAACTTCAAAAGTTGCCATCTTCTTGTTAACATGAAACAACGTGTTGTCACCGTTTTTGCATTCAAGAAGATTTGAAGAATTTCCTCTTTCCAGGCTTTGTCAAAACTAAAAGGAACTCTATATGCCAATAAAACATGTACTTTCTAAAACTGAACATTAAGAAGGAAAACGCGTCTATGAGTCAACAGTTAAAGATTGTCTGATCAGAAGCTCGATTGCTAGAGAGTAAATTTGAAGGTTTTCCACCCGTTCCACAACTTTAGATTTGTTACTGATTTCTATTAAAAGTCTTCCCTCTTGAATTTGAATCAGCAATTGTTCAGAATTTTGTTTTATTCCTTAGAATTATACACCCTGTACATTTGCAACTACCAGTTCCCTTCTGTATGCTAGCAATGTGTTCAGATACAACACAAATTTCTCAAATTCAAATCTTTATTAATTGAGCCATAGACTGATATTTTTTCCACGCGCAATTTTCAAAATCGATCGAGAGTCTCCTGTTAAATTTCGTCAGGTTATGAGGTGAATTAGCGATGCTTCTGTGAGGTCACTATCTGACTCTACCTCTTGATAGTGTCTTACAACAAAGTATTTTGTTAGGGAGATGCCACTGTAGGATTAATTCCTGGATTGCAGTATGAAATGGGCTTTATGTGCATTTCAGTGTTGGGTTGAGCTTTTTGTGCCTAGAAATTAGTTGTTATTTGTTTTCTTCAACACAATTTTTTTGATAATCTACTCTTCCAGGGAATTTAATTTTACATTTTTGGTGGGAGGTAGGAACTATTTCTTAATTTTCTATATAAGTCTAATTTCTCTCTTGTAATATCTATAAATACAAAGAGATGGTGCATCTCAGTTCAGTTCCTATCATAAGACAAATCAAAATTTTATTTGGGTTCTGATGTTGCATCACCAGACGGGACTCCAACTCAAATCTCGAGCTATACATTTGTTTTGATATCAATCTTTAGATTAGGGACTTTGGATTTCTAACATTTTACAGTTTTGAGAGCTAAGATCACAATAATATTTATTAGTTCCTTTGCATTTAAAATTGTTTTCTTATTCATTGTAAAAATTTAGTTAACAAGTTCGGACTACATTTATTATTTGATTATTAGCATTGATATACTATGTATTTCTTTTCCATTTATCTGTCTTTGTAAATATTTCTTATATTGTTTATGCAACAGTTAGATAATACATTTGAACCACTTTATCTGAATTAAACATTTTGAATAGTTTCTTCTTTGGTGAATTGATTATGATTATATGATTGGTTTTCTGGATAGTAAACTTGTTTTATTTGCAACTTTGCTGTCGACCTAAACTCAGGCCCAAGACCATCTACTGATGGCTAGGTGGTATGGTAACGCTAAGTATCGACACGTTAAAAAAAGCTACAGTTTCTGCAGCGTAGTTTTCATAGTGTATTTTTTTCTTGTAATGAATAACTTGCTGCAAAGGTTTTTCCGGAGAGAAGAACAATTGGGAAATGTCTAAATTGTCAGGGATGTCGTTGTTTACCATTCCACAAACAGCACTAGAACAAAAGTAGATCACTAATGCTTGGTCTTTAAAGAAATAACCCTGAACGTAACTGTGCAGAAAATAATTAAAAAGAAAATATTAAAATACATAGTTGAAAATAGAATAAATACGGGCCATTTGCCTAATTGTTTGAATTATTAATTACAGAGGTCAAGCTCCTGGTTACAACAAACAGTGTTTGTATCTCATGATGCTCAACTAAAAACCTTGCAGTTGTATTACGTTTCATTTTCATTTTTCAACGACTTATTTAAAAATTCATTTCTAATGATGTTAATGCTTTTAAGACAAACGAGTATTGATATGAAAATAATTATCTGTGAATTTAAAGATTAGCTAACAAGTGAGTAAACATTCTGTCAAATAATAATGTGTTAAAAATAGTTGAAGACTGTTTAAGTAAAACAAAACTTATGGAAGATTCAGAAAACAATGATTTTGCAAACGAATAGTAAAGAGCAGTAAAAGGACGTCCTTTAAACATCCCCAATTTTATTGTTATGCTAAAATCGTTCCTAATTAATAAATAAATTTAGTGGTTTTAAATTTAATATTCATAAACAAACGTTTACTTTAAAATGTGACATTTCAGACTGTACCATAAGCAGTGTAATAATCAAAAATTTTCACGTTTTCCTTTTGTTGTACACTGGGGAGTAATAAAATTACATTCCACGCAGTATCGTGGAATACTTGATATGATCTACACCTTGCTAGTAAATTTCTTATTTTATTGCAACACACTTTTACGTGTAGTAAATAGGTAAACTTTCAGCAACTGCGTATCAAACAGTTGAAGAGGAAATGCATCAATTAACATAAGCGGTATCTTCGAAGTTTTCAAGCCATGTTTAATACTGTGTAACTTGAGACATCACCACGCAGGTTGCTGATCTGTTCAAAAGTTCCTTATACTGGTACTGGTTGGAGTAAATTAGTAAAACAGCTGAGGTGGCATTAAGTTAAACCCGTTGGAGCAGCAAATCACATACTGGGGGATTTTCCAAGTTCTGTACTAATTTCTATAAATTATGTAGTACGGTTTCACTGCGAAATTGTAATTTATTTGATAGGACTAAAATAAGGTAATAGTTAAACAAAACGGCTATTAGAAGCCAGCTTAGGCACAAAATAAATCTATAAAACGTGACCGATTTAAACAGATTTTTAGCTTTGAAATTTATTAAAATCCAAAAGGCTATAATTTATAATAACGATACTATTCAGAATTCAACATCAAATATCTATTGTTACAATAGCAACTAATCTTTATATTGTAATGTAAATTTTTCAATAAGTTTTGCTAAAAAATCTACACATTTAAAACAGAATAGCCTATTTCAAACAACAAACAATAACACTGAAATCCATAAAGTGATCCACATGGTATCTCTGCATCGTTTATTTATTCCCTTGTTAATGCAAATTATATTTGAGTTTAGAAGTAAACATAACTAAACGAAAAAGGCAAAACGGAATGCTTATGCTGTAGAAGTTAACTATCTTCAAAACTTAATTATTGTTAACAACACTATTAAAGATTGTATGTAGAAACGTTCTTTGTTCAACCACCTGGGCTATTTTGATGTTTTTGTTCAGCGCTGCGCTTATTCGTTCCCTATTAACCTTAAAGAAAATTCGGCTTAATTATTAAACTCTGGGAATAACGAAAAGTTTTGTTAATGCCTTAAATTTGAGATGTCAAGATATTCTGCAATATAAACTAAATTCAGACATAATCAAGAAACAAAAATATTCTGGATTCTTAAAGCTTAAACTTAGCTAAAATCTGGGAGTTATTCAACTATCTGTCTCGGTTTTTGGCGGTGTGTTATTCGATGAGGAAATTTATTCCTAGCTAGCTCAATGTGTTAGCTGGCTGATTGCAAGCTGAGCGATCTGGGTTTCAAGTCTTGGTAGAAGAATTACTATCGGTAACCCGTCAAACAATCCCAACTTTAAACCCTCTGCCAAGAAAAAAGCCATAAAAACAGCAAAAAACAAGACCTTTTTTAAGAAAAGTGATAGAACATAGGGCAAGCAAGAAAAAACCTTATTGGCTACTATAATAGAAGACGAAAGAGCTCTACAAGAACATAACCAAAAATTAGGCAAAATCATAACAAAAACAAAAATACTGAAAAGAGCGATTACACGAGCCGAAGATGAAGTATGGAGAATGGTATGGGAAGAGGTAGATTAAGATACTTGAAAACTTGGATGCAAGATTATTCTGAAAAAATTAAAGAAACTGCCACTTGAAGAAGATAAATTGCTGCGAACGATAGATAAACCATTTCCAACGCAGAAGACGAAGAACGAAATCTTTCCACCGAGACTGAAATGAAAATGCAGGAGTGCATCTTATTTGCGTATAGTTTGGCACAATTTAGATTTGTGAGGTTATAAAAATCAAAATATTAATCTTTAAAGCAAAGGCTAAAATCTCTAAGTATAAAATATATTTTGAATAATCCCTCCCTGATGAGTTTCTGAATTAAGCTTTATTTGAGTATCTTTTTATTTGATCTATCGGTTATATGATTGGTTTTCTTGATAATCAATTTGTACAAGTTATCGTATATTTGCGTTCTTATTTGCGACTACTGAAGAAAATGGATTGCTGCGAACAATATAAAGACTATTCTCGAGGCAAAAGAAGTATAACTAGCCTTTAAAAGAAATAAATGGGACTGAAATCCCTCTCTTCATAGAGGCTGAGATGGAAAGTGCAAGAAGGAGCATCCCACCGGAAGTCTTGAAAGAAGCACTACCCGAATTTCCCAAAAATATACTCATATGATGAATACTTTGCTGAGACAGGAAGCGTTCCCACAACAATTAAGAATAGCATGACCGGTATTAAAAGAGAAACAAAAAAATACCGGAGAGCAAGAGATTAAATATAGACCAATTTGTCTTATCACCACAACTGCTAAGACGTTTGAGCCACGTATAGCAGAGAAACTAATTGACGAAGTAGGAACAAATTATAAGCAAACCAGTTTGGCTTCAGAAAAAAAGAGATCAACAACATAGTGAAACGAATTTGAGAAAAAGTTTTGTGGGCAAAGTCTGGCCAGTGGTATTGGGTTCTTAGGGTCAAAAAATGACAAACTAATAAGACATTTTTCATTATGGGCGCAGAATTTTGTTTTATATTGATTTTAAGTCAATATATCCAGTGGTATGAAATATATGTAATTTTTCATACTTTCATAATTTGATTGTGACTTATCAAAAGCATTTGCTCAGTTTAGAGTTACTTTGAAAATTATTTTAGAATAGTTTTTAATACATTCTGCAATCAATTTCTAGCCAATGGTCACAGAAAATGACATTTTTTTCATCATAATTATGTATTTCTAGTTTTCAATAAATTTAATGCAAATAAAAATAGATTTTACATTCTGTATGTTAAGACAAATCACCCGATATGCTATTCGTTTCTTGTGCTCAGGAGCAAGTAGCAATTAGCAGCGCTCTCATTTTGGCAATCTTTTATTTAGATTCTTGTTTAGGACAAATCCATTGCTAGACATTATTTGATCACGCTAGCTTCAACTGTTTTAAAACGGTCGAGTTTCTCCGGTTTTTTAATAATTTAAAATAAGTTGGCCGTTGTCGGGATACATTTAACAGAGCTTTCTTGTAGCTAATACTGATATTCAAACACGAAACGGTTTCTCACAAGAGAGCGATTACCTCCAACTACGACGGTTCAGAGATGGTCAAAATTGGATTTTCCAAAGTATCCAAACAAAAACAATCGAACCGTCCGAACCCTGCTCTTATGTTGAGTCATTAGGTACCATTCACGACAAAAATGTTTTATTTAGGTGGGACGTTTCTTTTTGGAAATATGCCGGTAAAAACACCTTTACTTAATAAAGGAATGGGGATGAGAAAACAAGAAAAGATTGAACTGCAGTTGCATCGATCTTCTTTAGAAGGTTCCTACTGACATTTATTTGAATCTCATAGCGATTGGTGAATGTTTGGTATTTTTCATCCGTTTTCAAAAATGTCAAAATCTAAGTTTGTCTTTTGCTTTTCATCGGAATGCCTGTCTACAAATCCGCATTAGACTTTGCCTTAATTTTTTTATTGTTCCAGGCTGGATTGTTTAATTTGACAACACAGTCGATTTTACTTGAATCTCAGATAGTGTTAGTGACATTGGATTACTGAAAAATTGATTTGAAAGTCCAAAAAAGTTTTAAACTTTGATAAAAATGATTAATATCACAGAACAATGCGTTTCCTAGTATAATACAGTTAGTAATCCTTAAAAGCTGAAATTTACTATACCAAAATTGGCTCAATGCATACACTGCCAAACTTTAACCTCCTGGTGTGGTACATTGTGTGACTGTGATTTTGCCCATTTTGCTGTGTATTAAAAGATAAAAAACTGTGGATACTTAGAGCTGTTTCCAAGTAGAACAAAATGTATTTTGATATCTTTTGAAAATTCCCTACTATGCACCACGATTTGATCAAGTGTAGATGGGTAGGTAGATGACATGTTCCCTAAATACAGCGTCTTTACTCCCGGTTCCTCAATGTTGCGCACATGGTCACAGGAAACGTCTCATGTGATTTTGATTAGAAAAGGTCCCACCTCCACTTCGTTTCGCTAGAAATTGAGTGCAACTTGCATCAAAAATTATTCTGAAAGGTTTTTCCAAAGTTAGTGTAAGTTGAGGGAATGCATTTGTTAATTTACAATCGAACTTAATCAAAAAACTGATCCAAGAGTATGAAAAATTACAAATAATCAAACTGATGAGTTATTAACTTCAAATCGACATAAAACAAAATCTTGGACTAACAACATTAACCCATGGAGGTTTGTCACCTTTTGATCCCAGGAATCAAATGCTGTTGACTAACCTTTGTCCGCGATTTCTGTGTTGATTGAAGCAATCAATGCACTTAAAACAATACTAGACACAACTGGCGTAGAAAAGAAAAAAGCATACAGGAATGGGGACTACACTGTCTTTTGTCCTACAGGAGGGAATCACTTAATGAAAAAAAGTAAGTAAATATTCAAGTAGAATATTAGGTAGATTAGTTACCGTAACAATAGATGGATAATTGGTGATGGAGTAAAAAATACAGTAACATGCAGAGTTCCGCAGGACTTAGTTTTGTAACTTGCATTATGGAACAACTACTATAACAATATCCTGGAAATATAGTTAACAGAGGGAACTTCGACTATTGAATTTGCCAATGACATTGCTCTGACAATCAAGGCAAAAGCTAAATACAAGCTAGCATCAAAAATACAAGCAGCTTTCAGCAACGTGAGCATAGAAATCACACAGAAAGGCTTACCGAGAAGACTCAAATGATTATACTGTATAGGGGATACAAGCTAAAAGTACTAAAAGTAGTAATGGACAATACTGTACCAAAAACTAAAACTGGTGTTAAGTATCAAAGACTAACACTCGCAAGAAACACGTGCTTTAACAACCAGAAATACCTAACTAAGAAAGCAGAAAAACTAACTACCAAAGCGTTAAGTAGATTGATGCCAAACATTCGATACTCCATAGCGAGCAAGAGAAAGATACTCGCGCACAGGCTGTCCAAGTAATATCGGGAGTAATTTGTACTAAATTAATGATAGAAAAAAGAGCTAGCTAGAACTTACCAAAAACAAACAAAGAAAACAATCAAGAAGGAAATAAAAAATCAAAATCTCAAAACGGCAAGAATAAGCCAAATGGACTAAATAATTAATTAGAGAAACTAATAAATGGGTTCACAGAAAGCATGTCCAAATGAATTATTACTTAACACAATTCTTAGGCAGGCACTGATGTTCTTCAAAATATTTAAAAAGATCCGGGCTAAAAAATGACAAGTCCTGCAATAGTGGAAACATCGACGCTCTCAATCACACCCTTTTTGAATGTGCCAGGTGGCATATTTCATTTGGCAGTAATATTCTGGAAAATGCAACATCTTCTAGATTTACTTGTAAATCGCGTTAAAACTCAAGAAAACAAATAAACAAATTCTTAGTCTAAAGCACCCAAAATCAGGCTCAGACGGGAAGATCAGTAACAGCTATCGCCTTTTGTGGCTATGGAAGTTTACCAAAAAGATCAAAGAAAGTCACAAAGAGAACGTTTAACATTTTATAGGACACTTTTAGAAATGACATTAAGACTTATTTATTTTCGAATGGCAAAGAAGATGGCGACTGTAGATTAGGAGCGGGCAAATTGAGCCTTCGAAGCCGAATTGGCTCGCATAAAGGCAAATTTGTCAGAAAAACTTAACTTTTAAGCAAGAATTTAACCAAACAATATAGTTTAACGTTCAAACTGTAAAATATGTGAACAAATTTTGTCGCTATAGGGGGGGGGGGGGGGGGGGGGGGGGGGGGGCAAGTGTGCTCATAATGTTAAAACTTGCTTGCAATGAATATTAAGATCCAAGTGTTAATTCTATATCGAAGTTTTAGTGCAACACAAGCACATATATATCTGTCTACAGTGTCTAAAAATGTTCCTTAACTCTCTTGGGTTTAAACAAATATTTTTACAGAGTTTCGGCAGACTCTGTTATCTTTTTTATAGATAGACATTAGTATTCCTATTTTCCGACATCATAGTATGTTTCTGACTTTCCAAGCTTTCTGACAAATGTCTAACATCATAGAAGATCTGTGTTTGAAAATCTGTAACAAATCTATTCCCTTTAATAACAGAATTTGACAGCGTAGTGGTATTATAAATACCTACAAAGACATGAAGGACGTTACTAAGTAGGATGCAATCTGGAAATTACAGATGTTAAGTATTTTCTTGATTGTAAGTATGAGAACTGTGACTACAAGGCTCTGCATTTCGACCAGAAAACAGACAAAGCGAGTCTGTGTGAGGTAGAGACGGAGACAGTTAACAAGGACACCCAAATAATATTTTTAATAACAATGAAAAAATTTGTTTAAAATAAAATGGTTCATTGCTGTCAAAACTTTATCATTACTCGTAAGGTCCTCCGACGTCTACTATGAAATGTAGTACGAAGGTTGCTATTTGTGTATCCGGAATAAAAATAAAATGGAATATTTATCATTGAAAATGGTTTTATTGCTTTTCAAAATATTCTCTGCGATGATCGATACACTTTTGCATACATGTGAACCAGTTTTTACAGCACTCTTCCCATTCCGATGAGGTTTCTCCAAAACACGCATCAACCGCTTCTTCTGGCGTCGAAAATCGTTGACCAATAGTTTATTCTTCACGAAAGGAACAACAAGAAATCATTGGATATCAACTCAGGACTGTACGGCGGATGAACCATCAATTCCATGTTTTGACCGGTCAAATATTGAGACGTTTGGGCCGATGTGTGAGAACTCGCGTTGTCGTAGTGAAGGATGATCCAGCGTTACTGGTTGTTTTTTATTTCTCCAAAGACATCTGTCAAACAAATGATTGTGTACCATTCAGAATTGACCGTTTTACGATCATATGTTACAGTCGCACTGTAGCCAAATGTCCATTTATCTCACCCAAAAAACAGGCGACCATTTGCTTCGAAGTGCTTTTTGCCCGAACAACTTTTATTGGGTTCGGCTCATCTTGGAAGATCCATACAGTCGACTGCCATTTACTTTTGGGCGCATATGCATACCAATATTCGTCATCTGTGTAGATGTTATACACGGCTTTTGACGCATCACAATTGAATTGTTTGAATATTCCTTTGCACCAATCGACACGAGCATTTTTTTGAGCGATTGTTAAATTGTGCAAAATCCAAAGCGAACAAATCTTGTTCGCGACTAAATGTCAATGTAAAATCTTGTGTATGCTTGTCATACTAACGCCCAGGGATTCCTCAACCTCACGGTATGCTACATGACGAACTTGCATTATCAGTTCGCGCACAGCATCGATGTTTTCTGGCATAGCTGCCGATTTTGGACAAACTTCTTTAAATTCGTCCGTGAGCAAACGACGGCCATGATTTAATTCACTAAACCAGTAATATACAGCGGTCTTAGATAGTGTTTCATCGCCAAAAGTCGACGTGAGTTGATCGATGTACGTCGAAAGTCGTAGTAAATCATCGCTTGAAAATTTTCACGAGTTAATTTCATTTTTTGACTGAGATCAAATTGTAAGTCACGTATACGTCAAAAATGGTATACTTTACGATGGATACGTCAGATGGCGCCTAGCAACGCCAGTGTTGCCAATTCCGAATACATAAATAGCAACCCTCGTAGAAAGTCGAATGAAATTACTAGTTTAAGGATTGTCTTGATACATCTACATAATTAATAATATTAAGTTTGTATTAAAACCAACAGGTGTTAAGCTACATATAAGCGAGAAATCATATCTTCATCACAAACCATTTACTTGTTCAAGAAGGAATAAAACTAGCAAAAGAAAGATGCGGTTCATTTAAAAAACTTATACAACGGTTCTTTCTGTTTTTTGTGAGACTAGAGAAACATAAAAAGTTTTGTAAGAAAGGATGTCACAGCGTAAAAATCACGGCGCAGATGCAGAACAGGCTTTTCTATCTAAGGGATTTTGGCTTCTCAGCAGCAACAAGTAAACTGATCACAAAAGAAATTTCAAAAGAGCAATCAATTTATAATGTACAGCAAGGGCCTAGAACCCTATAAAAAGGCTCGAACAGAATCTTTGTTTATTATCTCTGCCTGACTGATATGGGTAACAAAGATTTCTACAAATTAATACTAACATAAAATTCATGTTATGTTAATAATTCATCAGAAAATTTAATGGCGGTTTAATGGAGAAAAAACTAACAAGAAAGCATAATTAAAAAATGGTTGAGAATTACATTAATCATAACTCTTATAACTGCCGTATTAGTTTAATGTGCTGTATAAACTGTTTATTACTTTAAGCATGCAAAAATTCAATATCAAAGCAATTTATAATGGTCATTTCCTTTATAATCAAGCAAACACTTTTTTCCCTTTGAGTTATTACATAAATTTATTGATAATAATAACTAAAGGTTGAGGATAAAATTCCTGCATATCCCTAATTATCGATCAAATTTCCATTAGTCGGTTTTAAATAACCTCAAGGGTCAAATTCGTTGAAAAATGTGTTGGCTCAGCTTACGCACATCAATTATCTAACATTTTATATTTTTACTTCTAAAAGGAAATATGAGAAAACCCAAGTATTGAAAGAAGGCAAAGAAAGCAAAAAGTGGTTGATATATGATCCTGCTTAGGTAAACTTTCACATTTTTTGAAAACCAAGATTTGGCGAAGTTCACGAATTCTATTAAATCTCTATTTTCTTCATGTTTACAGTCTTATTTTTCCAATATAGAGCATTATAGAGATAAACATCCTTGTTTTGAAAGTGACATAAAACTGTTGATTTTATTATTAGAGAAAAAGTTAATTTTTGCTTGAAAAGTAGGTGAGACATGTTGTTAGAGAAAACAAATTGACTTTGTAATAAAATTTCTTTGAGTAACTCTATGCGAAAGATGACATCTACGATTGTATGATGACATTCATCGTTAAAACAATTGTTATAATAACTATATTTACACTGTATTGCTTTAGTTGTTTTTTCTGTGAATAATTTAAATGCAGAAACTTAGAAAGTCCTAGTTTATTTGTTTTTCAACATTTCTTAGTAAAGCTGAAAAGAAGTCATTAAACAGAGAGCTTTACGCATTCTTCTAAAGACCCTTTAAGCGTGCTAAAAGAATAGCTGTTTAATTTATAATGTACTTTAAATTTTTTAATTGACATTACAATTTGTCTTGTAGAACTTTTATTATTAAGGTTTTCATATTGCAGTAATTTCCCCTCATTACAAATACCTCAACTCTTTTAATTCGTTTAAACTTCTTAAGGATAAAACGTGATCGTAATTTTCAAGCGTTTGTCTCCACTGGCACCTAGGGAATGTAATTTAATACTAAAAATTTTACATAAAAATCCAGTGACTCATAAACTCATTTCTTCTCGTTAATAAGTTCGCTTTCCCATTTGCATTTTAAGTAGCTTAGGCTATAATATTGTATTGAAACATGATTTTATTGAATATTATTAATCATATACTACTACATAACAGTTATTTTTGTGCGGGAAATCAGTGTTTTTTTGTAGCGCATGAGAATGGCATTTTTTTGCCGAGACAGTGTTTCAATAATCTTTTATACACTGTGTCAAAAAAGTAACGCACAAATTCATTTACTTTTTCATAAAAACGCTGGAACAGGTTGATTTCTATTTTTTACCAGAGACATCTTATTACGTACCTAACCGATATATTATACAGAATTCCCCTTAAAAACATCGTGGGAAGCAGGAATTTAAATCAATTCTTAAATCCGTGTTGTTTCCTTATGGAGAGCAATCAAATGCATTACTCTGTATATCAACTACGCAAATACTTTCTTACTTGTGAACCAAGTGTTATCGGCTTGGGGATAGAAATTCGTCGCGTCGTCTTCTGAAAATAGTACCGTCTACATACAGAAGTGGGCAACTTGTATACTGCCATGAGTGTAAATTAATTTGTACATTTTAACAGCTTCAAGCAGGCCCGAATCGAGCTCTGGTTTCTCCATCGCTGTTTTGCTAGGAACTTCTTATAGCTGAGAGTCACCTTTCACGAATATTTGTCGCAGTAATAATGCTCAAAAGTCTTTGTAGGTTAGAATATAGTTTGATGTTGCTTAACATTAAAATCTTAACTCCTAATTAACTGAAACTCTATTCAAACATGGCTATTTTGAGTAAATCTATCATAAAAATGGAAGAGCAGGCTGGAAGAGAGCCAAAAAAAGTAAAATAGCAAAGAACAAAAAATTAAAAATATGGGAGAAGAGAAAAGATAAATTTCTAGGGTAACATTATTCTTGCCCAATGTCGTAAATACTACTGAGTACTGTTAAGTAGTGCTCACCAACTTTCTACTGAAACAGGGAGTATAAAAAAATAAATCACGGACTCAAGTTGTCCGAAATAGATCGTCATAACAAAAGCATGTCAAAATACCGCCTACTCAAAATTGCGTAACAATACAATGGTACAATTAGGCACGGGAGCCGCGCGAGAGGTGCAAAGGCGTGTTTTCGGATCCCCCTCTAACCAGCTTACTGTTTTCCAGTTGATCAGTGTTTTGAGTTTTGAGTCCAAACAGCTGCAGCAAACTGAACTGTAAAAAATGCCAACAGATTCAGATTTCAGGTGCCTAAAGTTGCACTCACTGTCAAGGTTTTTAATGGTTTGTATCAAGTGATCTCTGAGAAGAAAATTTGTCTAAGGTAAATCAGGGACTGTCTTGTTTGGTCATTAACACTTCCTTTCTTATCATTGATTTTAAATGAAAAATGGAACAAAACAAAAAAAAGCGATCTCGAACAAAACAGAAACTTAAGTATATGTGCTAAATTTAATGACTTTACTTTAAGCTGGTAGAAAATATAAATAATACATCGCAATCTTAGTTGCATTAGCGATTTATAAAAACGTATATAAGAGATGGGAGACAGAATTCTATCTGCGATCATGAGAAATCTATTTGAGGGTCTGGAAAGAATGAAGGTCATTTGCTTCATTCAGTCATTTAGGAAGAGCAAAGGTAGGTAAGGTATAAGAAACAATCAAATCTGTGGAGATTACTGTTGCTATCACTAAAGAAAACCACGAAAACTTGAAATGAGTTGCTTTGGGGCCTCTCAAATACAAACATAGAGAGTCAATGTTTCACCAGGGACTATTTTGATATGATGCCGTTTAGGTATTGCATTGTTATGCCATCGGTGCCATGACCTTAAATCAGACATAACATACTGCAAAGTGTGTGTGAGTGAACATCGGAATGCGACCCTATACAGATTATTCTGCTAAAAAGTGAAAATATCTGTTGTATGAGTATAGTAATTAGTATCTCTATCAAAGCCTTTCGCTAAATTCTTGGTACAAATCTTCATCAGCTAGCAGAAGTGTGATATATCATCGCACAGCACTGTAAGGCAACATCACTTTTCTTGTTCTTGGTTTCTACTAACAATGACCTTCGCAATCATTTTTCGAAGGACACCAGAGTCTTTCTTGATAATGTCAAGGACTGGAAGAAACTCGTTTGGGAAAAATTGTTTACCATGAATTCTCGTAAGCAAATATTGATTCAATCATAGACCTGTTCCAGAGATTGTTAGTGTCTAGAAATTCCTAATTAAATCATTATTGTCCAAATTTATTTTTTGTTTGCCTATACACTATCTACAAATTATAGTGGGTTGTTGGTTACTAGTAAATTGTTCTGCGTTTCTCAGTTTAATGGTATAAGTGCAATTTGCTTTAATCATGCTAGGTAGCAAGCAAACTAAATATCCTACTAACTGCTAATAGTCGTGGTCTAAAGAAACTGTTTAAGCCTTGCAGGCTAACAAGATTTAGAGACTTTGCCATTGCGTTTATTGTTTCTTGTTAACGGTATCTCAATTTTCAAAAGGTTATAATGTCTGCAGCAAAAGTATTTGCTACTTTGTTTCTTTGACAATATACATTTCAAAATACAAAAGAAGGGCTCTTCGATAAAATTTTGCTTGATGGACTAAATTTGCAGTTTGTCTTAAGATCAAGTACTAACAATAAGTATTATTATAAAACAGTTGATGTATTCAACCTGTCATTCTGATTTTCTATACCTTTTCTTATTACTTTGAATTCTAGGAATTTTAGTTTTTGGACAGATTCCTCTACTCTTCCTTGACATTGTTAGTGTATAAAGCAATTCCCTGGCTATTTAAAGCTTTCATGTTTTTCAGGTCGTTAGTTTACCCTGGTGTGTATGATATTCTTCATTATATATTTTTATAATTTGAGGTATAAACCAAGCAGGATCTTGCGGCCATTGCGGTAGCAAAAGATACCTCATCTAGAGTAAATTTGTATTTTCGCTAAGAATATTCATCTACGTTACGTTACGTTATTAATAGCAAGATATTTTAGTGATAACTAAAAACTCCAGTAAGCAAAAGATTATTTAGTTTGAATGTAAATATTCATTCAATCAGCGACGTCGCTAATAGCTTGGCTATCCGCATGCAAAGTTTTTATTAGTTGTATATTTATTTTATGTAGACAACCCAAAGTTTGGTTTATGCTTGAGCTTTGTTCTTCATCAGGGTATCTGCGGTAGGCCACCTGACTCAAAATCAGGTTTTGTCTTCCATGTTGCCTCCTGCGGTGACTCTTAATCTTTAGCCTTTATCAGGCTATCCAAAGCGGCCAAAAACAGAGCTTTACTCCACAACATGGGGTGCCTGTAATTCCTACAATTAGGGTTTGCCCTACAGCAGGCTACCTGTGAAAACTAGGCCATTAGTGGTAGCCTAATATCGAATTTTTCTCTTCACCTATGGTGACACAGACTTGATTTTTACCCTTTACCAGGCCACCTGCAATGGCTCACATTTGATTTTTACCTAATTAGTTGGTTTCACTCTACAACTAGTCAGCCTCGGTGGCCAGTAATCGGCTTTTGTCCTCTACCAGACTGTCTGCAGTTGTCCAAGTCTGGGTCCCACCTTTTTCTAGACTGGCTGTAGGGACTTAAAAATTGAGTATTTTATTTCAATATAAATAATCTATTCTGCAATTATTAGAAGCGACATTCACCGTTAAGAGCTTTGTCACCCCAGTCACAGTTTTCATCTCGGTGAAATAACCCATTCAGTTTATAAAGTTTTTACATTTTTTGAAGATGATTACCTTAAGATTTGACTGCCTGTGTTTACCGTGGCACACCTATAACGACGGCCCCGCATTCAGTAATATCAAAGGCAAGCAAGCGTTGGGTAAAAATGCGCTTAGACTCTTGTGGTGAGACAAAACTATTCGCGATATTTAGTTTTACATATTCTATGTTAAATTATCCAAAACTTTTTCTTTTGCCACATTCTACTGTCATGTCGTAAGAATTTTAGATAGTTATACGAGGGCGGTTCAATAAGTACCCGTGTTAGAAATGAAGACACAATCTTTTTCAAAAATTTTTTTTTTATTTTTTAACATAGTCTCCTTTTAGAAATATACACTTCTCCCAACGTTCCTGCCATTTTTGTAACCCCTCCAAAAAATAGGATTTGTCGAACTCTCCAAAATACGCCTCTATCTCGGCGATGACTTCCTCGTTTGAGCTAAATTTTTTTCCCGCGAGCCATTTCTTCATGTTAGGAAACAAGAAAAAGTCGCAGGGAGCCAGATCGGGTGAATACGGGGGGTGCGGCAGCAATTCATAACGCAATTCATGCAGTTTGGCTGCGACAACTCCGGATGAATGTGCTGGTGCGTTATCGTGGTGAAACAGCACCTTCTTTTTCGCCAAATGCGGCCGTGTCTCCTTCAATTTTTTGTCGAAGCTGTCTAATAACTCACTGTAGTATTGTCCAGTGATCGTTCTTCCTTTTTCTAAAAAATCCATGAGGATGACGCCGTTCGCATCCCAAAAAATCGTCTCCATCACCTTTCAAGCTGATGGAATCATCTTCGCCTTCTTTGGAGCAGATTCACCGGGAGAAATCCATTGTTTTGATTGTTGCTTAGTTTCTGGTGTGTAATGATGAATCCAGGTTTCATCAACGGTGACAACTCGACGCAAAAACTCCTTCGGATTTCGCTTAAATTGCTCCAAACACTGCTTCGAAGTTAACAGCCGCATCCGCTTGTTGTCCACCGTTAGCAATCGCGGCACCCATCGCGCCGACAATTTTTTCATCGCCAACTTATCATGTAAAATATTAATTGCCGTTCCGGTCGACACACCTACGGCCTCTGCTACTTCACGCACTTTCGTTCGTCGATCAGCGAGAATCATGTCGTGGACTTTTTGAATGATTTCCTCGGTAACCACGTCTGCCGGGCGTCCTGGTCGCTCCTCATCAAAAACGGATGTTCGCCCACGTTTAAATTCGTTGAACCAATATCTAACTGTGCTCATAGATGGCGAAGTGTCCCCATAAACAGCATCCAACTTTGCTTTTATCTCCTTGCATTTTTTCCCATCCAAAAACAGAAAGCGAATTACCGAACGATACTGCTCTTTTTCCATCTTAGCTAAAATCACGAAACACGTCTTACTCAAATGGCTGTCAAATCCAAACTAACCTATCAATCAGTCTGCAATTTGTTATACCGTCGTTGGATAGATGGCAGCACACGATGATAACACCAACTTCCCTCAGGAACGCCTTTTGTCGTGAAACACGGGTACTTACTGAACCGCCCTCGTAATTATGTATAGTAAAAGTATTAACAAGGATGCAGCCATTGCAGTACCAACATAAAATACAAGAATAGAGAATAATGTGCACTTCCAATATTGTAATTTGTGGTTTATACATCTGTTATTCAGTCACGACAGATATATTGACAATACAACATAATAAATCTTTAAATACACTTTATTTTATTCTTTTTATTCACACAAACATCTTAAAAAACCTTTTAAAGAAATTGCCGGCCACCAGCGTCAACGTCGTAAAACGTTAAAGATGCATTCAGTTGTGAAAGAGTTATTGACATCTGAGCATTCTGTGTGTAAAACTGTGTGATGGTCTAATAATTTGCTAATCTAGCACAAAATATTTAAAATATGCTGTTGCGATCAGTCTTAAAATTGGAAATAAACAGTCAGCTGGGAATTCAATTTGGTTGAATGCATACATGAATTATGGAAATGTGAAACATCCCACGCGTTGCAGTATTGAAAGAAGTGATACAAGTATTTGATAATACAATTCAATGCTAAATATAATTCAATGCTAAATATATTCTATGCGTAGGTGATATTCGATTTGATATGTTTACAATTTCACAAAACACAATTTTAGGCATTTGGTTTGATTTATTTTTAAAATTCTCTATTGGTACTCAGAATGCAGAGCTGCACTGTCAATTCCACCTAACTGTGGACTGGAAGAAAATACTCCCAGTGGAGTTTTTATAATACTCAACCTAAATAA
>VTPC01000699.1:0-16231 GCA_011009095.1 Ignelater luminosus | reverse complement strand
CTTGATAATCTTTTGCTAAACCTTCAAGTTCAAAAGGTAAGACTTTCAAATTTCGAGAGATTTATAGTTCCTGTTAAGAGGAAGAAAGTTTCACTTACTGGTAGAGCTATAGTTTTCTAAACAGTTCAACTGCTGCATGTTTGTTGTGCAAACGTAAGCCGATTGCAGAACGATATGGTGAAAGAGAGCGATCTGTTTCAAAAACACTTGCATCAACTTTTACCTAAAGTATGGTAGATGTGTGTAATTTGCATTCATTTTGTAATTGATTTATTGGTTAAATTAAAATACTTAACTTGAACAGGGGAACGAGTAAATTATTAAACATTATTTTTATGATTGCTGGATTAATAATGGGCTTAGAATTATCAACTCATTCCTTTTTTTGCGATCTCTTCCAGAAGAAGTTAGACATCTTTACCTTGTTAAAACTTACGTTTTAATCTACAGTTAAGTTCTACGCAAATTCTATAATTATTCCCTGACTTTAACCTCGTTTAATGATTTTTTTCAAAATAATTTATGTTCAGTTTTTGTTCGATAAATTAAATATCTTTTTTCAAAAAATTAGTAAGTGTTATCGTCAAGATTACGAGATTCAAATCATAATATTGGGCATGTTTACATTTGAATAAGTGAAGATTACGAGATAGTTCTTTTCCTCAATTCAACGACCTCCCTTTCAAGATTTATATTTCCTGTCCTTTTTGTTTTACTAGCGTTTTTTGTTCAAGCGTTCCGTTAATGAAATATTGATCTAAATAACCGATCAGTGAAGTCTTTCAGAACGCCAAAACATTGTAACTATAACCTTCTATGCAGTATGCCAAAACTTGCAAAGAGTAAAGAACTTATACAGCGCTATTTCATAATGCGTCTTTTCCCATTAGGATTAAAATGGTAAGCACATTCTATTATAGAAAAAGAAATGAGAAACACAAGTCTAGATTATATTATATAATTGCAGCCCAGAGGGCCAAATACAGCCTGTTTGAACTTCCTTGGGGAATTGTGACTAGTTAATAGCGTTCCTCATCCATGCCAGTATTCACAACGCCCAACCATAAGTGCATTCACACGTTTGGTTTTGATGACTAAATAAGGCCTCCTCAGATGAACTTTACTGCATGGTTGATAACATTTGGACGGTCCAATCACAGTAAAACAGAATCAGTATTTGGAGTCGATATTCTTGGAGATGCTTACTATCAAGATTTTTGAATGTTGATAAACATTAATTTGTGTCTAGTTTTGTTTACCTTCGGAAAATAAACCGACAAAGAGAATATTATCATCGTCATTTTTTAGATTACATTTTAAAAATGTATTTATTGAAGTTTCCCTGAAAACTTTCTAATCACGTAATGATGCGTGAAAAACCACAGGTGTTGTTGAAAACCAACTACTATAAACAAAATCAAATCGATATTAGCTTACCATTAGCACGTCACAGCAACTAAGTGATGTCTCTGGGGTTTGGGTTTCACAATATATCTCTCCGTTAATCTGATACAGTACAACTGCAGCAGTCAACAGAATTGGTTAACTGCCCGCTAAATTAACAGACTGTCTAAAAGTTAATTGCTGCTGGGAACAATTACAAATAGATAGGATTATTTGTTAAAAGAACAGTTTGTCGATATTGCTGAGAAGTGAGGTGGTCGATGACAGCGGAACGTTTATCAAATTGAAAATAAAGGAAAAGAAAGGTGAAAACTTTTTTTATCTCAAAATTGTAATTATAATAGATTGGGTGATTAATTAAAAGCTACATAAAGCAACAGAAAATTGTATTAAAGTGTTACAAACATAATTTAATACAAATAGGCGAGAAAGATGAAATATTAATCTTAAATTAGCTTTCACTTAAAGAACAGATGATTAAGTTATTAAACTGAGATCTATAATGAGTCATAAAACAACGGAGAAAGCAGAATGCTGAATAATCAAATTTGATAATTGTTATTACACAGACCGATCTAAATTCAAGTTTCAGGCATTTAAAGGTGTTACTATTTCCATTTCTAAATTTTTTTCGCGGTTATTTCAATGCATATTAGATGATATGGAATCAACTTACCCGACGGTAACATCAAAGATGTTGCTCCCGACGGAGGATGAGACGGCCATGTCGCCGAAGCCCTTACGAGCTACGATGACGGAGGTGATGAGGTCGGGGATGGAAGTGCCGGCCGCTAGGAAGGTCAGCCCCATAACCTCAGGAGGGATGCGCACCGTTGTACCCACCACGTTGGCCCACCACACCATTAGATAGGAATAGGCAGCTATCCATAATATACTACCCAGGAACGTGATGGGGAAGAACTTCTTACCTGTAATAAAGATCATTATTTTATTAGATGATTAAATCTTGGTTTAAAGCATATTAATATTACGCAATAGACAGTTTTAGTATTGAGACGATTAATTTAAATTACCTAAAATATAAATGACTTGATTAATTATTAAATTATTTCTTATTAGATTTTTCGTAGAGAGAATAAATTAAGACTAATGAAAACAATTTGACGAGAAGATTGTAACAGTTCAGTTCGATTTTGGGAATTTTTATTGCGTTATTTCTGTTTGCTAATCAGTTGACTCACTTAGCCAAACGTGCTTTAAACTCAATTCGTACAAATCAGTTTGTGTTTGCTCAAAATGTAAATAAAATCGGGTTTGTTATTACAAGGTTTAGATTGATTTAGATTGATTGGGATTTTTAAAAAAGGATAGAGTGGATACTTATCTTTCTAGTAAAGTGACAACATCTCAACATAAGTGAGTTAATTCAGTTTTACGTTTCGCAGAAACGTTTAGGATCTAAAGCTTTCA
This sequence comes from Ignelater luminosus, assembly GCA_011009095.1. Classification (NCBI taxonomy): domain Eukaryota; kingdom Metazoa; phylum Arthropoda; class Insecta; order Coleoptera; family Elateridae; genus Ignelater; species Ignelater luminosus. The sequence continues at coordinate 13,396 of VTPC01000699.1, read as the reverse complement.
TACAAAACACATTGTGGAAAATTAAATTAATTGAATATTCCTGTAAATACAGATGAATTGAAGAGATTTAATGATCCATTAATAAAATTGGCTAATCACATTCACTGCATAGATCTGGAGATGTAGATGGGTTGATTGGATTGCAGAATCCAAACAGTGACCTTGTGATTTGTTGACAGCCTTCTTCTAGTGATCATGAATTTCGTCAATATCAGGTTAAGAGCTTAATTTGGAAACTTACTCTTGGAGTAAGTTATTGTGGCTATTTCAGTACTAACAAGTAACTACAAAACTAAACTTCATAAATATATCTAAAATTAACTTGAAGGTGCATAAAGTGCTAACTGTGCGAAAGGCAACACAACAATGTTTCAATTCAAATCAACAGGTTTTAGTGTTGTTAACATTCCTAGAAACCAAATCCGTCATTGTTTGAATAGCTTCTCCTTTTCTATGTTATTTTTATTGCTTTGCCACGTTTGTGAAAAGCACAACTTTAGTCAGTTTTCTGACAGATATTGTATTTGGAAGGTTAATCACCAGTTGCAATTATTTTAATTTTCAGTTTTCATAGTCGTAATCTTTTACTTATTTTTGGGTCTGCATTTATCTTTTGACTTATTACAGCCTTATTAATTAATGTAGTGAATTATGAAATCTTTGAAAAGTCTTAAAGAAAAAATAGAAATAAGAATTTCACAATGTAAACTGAAAGCACATGAAATTATACATAAAGGAGTAACTGTTTTTATTATTCATTCTGTAATTACTGTTTGTTTAAAACCATTCATGTATAGCAATTACCAAGATTCCCTTAGTCCATTTTCATTGTTGCAAAGCAATTCATAAATTTAATTCAAAATTTCATTGTTTCTATAATTTTGATTACTTTATGAATATTGATCATTATGTTTGTCTTTTATACTATTTATAAATGGAAATTCACTAGCTCAATGTTGGTAATCGACCAAACTGTTTGATTCTTATAAAAGGATAATTTACCAAAGTGGGGTATTAATGAATATAAAAAAATATTAATGAGTTGTTTTCTAGTCTCTAAAAATATAAGCAGCAAAAACTATATTAAAATCGATCGTGGGCAAAAATAATGTCAAGGAAAACACGCCAGTACAAATTCACCCTTGTCAAGATTATAATGTCAATTATTCAAACAAGCTGCAACTTTTTGTACTAATTCAAACACGACCATTATTATTTCTGATGATACAAAAACATGGAATTAATAGATTCATTTTAATAATAATCGTTTTCGAAATTTGTTCGGCTAAACTAATTTCGCTCAAGTTGATGAAAAGCTTGACCTGATATTTGGGATATGCGTTTAATCAATAACTTGGGAGCACCGCCATATAACATAAAAGATTGATTAAGAACGTATATAAACGCTTTGCAGTGGGATATTATAAAAGGACGATTAAATACAAGAGCGAGAAATATTTTTTCTTCTTTTTTAATGTTACTAATAATAAATTCTGAAAAGCAAAAAAAAAGGAATTTAGTTAAACTACTTTGGTATGAAATGAGTACTAAAATTATTGCAATTGGGGTCAGAAACATTAGATTATTAGTAATTTAGGTTAGAATTCTACATAAATTATGAAAAGTGTCCTGCGTCGATATTTTGTCCTACTTTGTCAATAGAGATTATTTTAGCTTCCCCAAACATTATAAGATTAACACAAATCCTTTTCTCTAAAATTGAGCACACAGAAAATCTTTTTGTTCATTGTTAGCTGTGGCCATTACGATGTTCTTTCTTCTCTTAAAATATTATGGAGAGTTACAGTCAAGATAAAATAATATAATACACTTTTGACCATTTTACTTACAAAGAACAGAAGTTTCTACGTGTTATATACAAATCATACTCATCAACATAACGAGCAACAAACTATGACGACATAAGTCTTAATGTTAAACGTTGACAGTGTTCTGGCGGCCTAGAAATGACAGTTATCAAACTCCTATTTACATAGAAGATGATAATAATAATGCAATTAGTCAATTTATGTATTGGTAATAATCTTATAGTTAAAATTACAATTTCATAATTAAAGATAAATTGATAGGATCTAACCTATAACATGGGATCAAAAAACTTTTAGTTTTCGATCTTCCCTAAATATTTATAAACAGCCTTGAAGAAAAGTCGTGTCGATTGCGTTTATTAACTAGCTGTTAATTTTTGAGGACAAGATTCAGACTTTTGTCTACACGATCACTTTCTTTCAAAGTTCACTATTTGATGATCTTCATTAGTGACCCCGCTCTCAAAGCTCGTCTATTTCTCTTCTTGCAACTGTCAGCTGCTTGGCACTTTGATTACCATCTCTAGATTTTCTTATGTACATAAAGAAACTTACTTAGCATATAATATATGTATAAAAAGAAGAAAAAGGTTGTTATACTGCTGTTCTACTACTTGCACTGCTTCATTGCTTCAATTACATAAACACTGGCTACCTCAAGGAATTAAATGATTTTAGGTTTGTCTCGACCAACTTCAATAATACGCCGACAGATACGAATTTAGAAAAAAATAGATTTGGTTCGAACTTGTGATTTTACATGCCCAAAATAACCAGAGACTTACTCTAAAGGTAGAGATTTTTGAATAGCTCAATTTGGAACATTACTCTATAAAGAATTTAGTTTTCTCTATTGTTCACATTTGTTAAAATGCTAACGACAACTTTGAACTTCCGATCTCATTCAGAAAAGTAAGTTTTAAAGTTCTAATCTTGATAAGACTAGATTTTCTAAAGTTAATAATATTTAAAAAAAATGTTTAGGAAACTGGCTGATCTTGGAAACTTTATGGTGCAAATATAGGTTTATTGTGTAATTAAAGGCCAAGTTAAATAAAGCATTGACATTCATTAAGTTCAAACTCAGCTTATAGCAAGTGTGAACATTAGCAGGAGTTTATTAAAAAACGTCATCATGACGGAACTCCAGATGTCTACACCCGACAGTTGCTACGAGCAACAAAATCTACAAGAATTGTACAAAAAAGACAGAAAAAACTCTAGACCTCTTAATCACCATGCGATTAAGTAAAAGATAGTCGAATTCATTTTAGAACGTTCTCAATCCTTTGGGATAATAATAATCAGCTTTACGGTTTATATTTCTGAGGCTTCAGTAGTCTCTCCTGCTTTTGTGATTACATAAATTTTTAGATTTGATAGTCAGGATAGTTCGTACAGTAATTAGAAAAACTCTAGGTTCTTGTGGAAGTCCAACAACATCAGTTACAACCGAGTAACCGAAGTTTAATCTTATTTATAATAAAGGTAATCTTCTTCTCTTTTTACTTCAATAATGATGCTCAAGAATCATGTCTTGATGGCTGTAGATTTTGTTAAACATTTAGCAACAGACTCTTGTAATTTCAAAAACAATATTTTGGCAAGCTTTCGACAATAAATACCAAGCATCATTAGAATACTTTCAGAAGGTAAAACAATATCATATTCTTGTTGCTAATTTTTTTTAACCTTTAGATGAGATTTGAGTGCCGCTATTTGAATTACTTTGGTTTCTTGTCAGCTTATTTGTGCTTTTGTAGAATTGCTTTTCCTTTATAAAAAGAATGGTGTGCTCAAGACATATTGTAACAGCGTATTACGTCATACCTAATATAACTAAAATCTAGACAAAATTTCGTTTAGCAAATATAGTTTGCTATACGATTGAATCGCTTTATATCGTATTTAATTGATAAAAAGTGTCTTGTAATGGAAAACTAAATATATTATTTGTAAAATTTAGTTATCATACCTATACAAATAAATTCTACGAGTAGTACTACGCGCATAGTTAGCTGAATCGTTAAACGAGTCCTAATTAAACTAATGGTGTTTGCCTTTTAATGAATCTAGGTTTTAACGGTGCACATCAGTGCATACTATACTAAACATTCATGAAGCGCGATTATGTCGATAGTCGGTGCACATATGAGCATTCCAATTACCATCGCTATATAAAATTTGCCATTTCAGCAAGAGATCCTTTCATAAAATTTTATGACAGATGCGATTTACTGCTTGATAAAAATGCTCTATCTTTTTTTCGAAAGTTAGATTTTACAATGTCTATAAATTATTGGCATAATTTAATATTCTTCCGCAAAATTAAATATCATCAAAACATTTTCTATTGATTTCAGATTTATTTTTTATTTGTTTAGAAACATTCATAAATATGAAAAAGGAAAACAAAAAACAAGGAAGTCCTATAAAGAGAGCCCACGGTTAAAATAACAAATCGCCAAAGTCAGAAGTCCTTAATTTAGAAATTTTGTAATTTAATAATACCGCAATTGACAACAGTTTCAGAAGACTAGCTTCAGAAGTTGTTCACATGTGGAGTTGTCGTAATTTTGTTAATTAGATTTTCTTAAAGGAGGCCAGCTGGATAAATAAATTAGTTAGAAAAGCAAAGACCAAATATAATTAAATCAGAAACATGGCTTTTGATTACTCAATACTTTTCGTGAAAAAAGTGTGCATTCAAGCCAAACTTTATGTTTAGAAACATTTACTTGTAAATCAATAAAAAAAAAATTGTACACCGTAATTTTACTATTTACCAATATGTAATGATGTCCTTGCTAATATTTCTAACAAAAGAGTTAGAAGATTAAATCCTATGAATAAACAAAGATAGTTACATGCCAATTTTCCAAATTTTAAGCTGTCAGTTTTCTTTATCAAGTCACGCAGCGTAAAAAATTGCTTGTGTTGCAATATTGAAAATAAGTCCACAATAACTCACGCAATAACACAATAATAAGTTGTTAAACAAGCTGTCCGGTTTAGCTTACTTAAAAATTCGTTGGAGGTAAGGTGGCCAATAATAAATTGTGCTTCGACTGGTTATAAGAGAGGTATTTGTGGTTGCAAGCTTCGTTAACAATAAATAATCTTGAAGTTCACTAAGATGAGTGTTAGAATCAAGAACTTAAAATTAAACAACGAAGAGGTAAGGCCGACATTTTGTAAAGAAGGGCAGTCAGTTGTTCTAGGGTAATCAATATGTGTTAGTTGGCAGTCTTGCATTTGCTATAGTGTTATCTTAATCTTGTTGTATTCGAAGTTTTTTGTTGTATTTGTGTTGCATTATAATAATACCGTTTGTAGATAACATCTTGTTATTATTAAATGTGCCATTTTGTATCTTTATTAGTGTAAAACGAGTCTCCAGTCCGTAATAATTCGTTTAGGGTAAGGTAAAGATATATCGATATATAGATAGAATGCCGGAACAGTTTCCGCACCAGTTTACGGCACTCTCAACACACCTAGGCACCTACACAATACTACTCTAATCACATACATACTCCACACATCTCACCACGCCATACCAACACTGTTCACCACCTAACAACATCATCGCCGTGGATTGGCGTACGGACTGCTTGGTGCCGGACATCAGATTCGCGACCCCGTTTCTTTATCACCAGCTATATTGACTCTTAAAATAGTCTTTTTTGTGCATGAAGCTTCGCTATAAGTATACTGTGAACAAAAAAGACTGGTGGAGTCTAACCTCAGTAGGCTGTACTCCTAGAAGACCAGCAGCTACAATTGCCTGTTTCAGAACGTTAGGAAGTACTGTGTAACCCTCTTGGCATAGCAATAATCGTATCTTGAAGCTGCATTACTTTGTCTTTGAAATCTTGGAGCGTTTTCCACAGTTGATTATAGGAGGGTTTGTGATGAAATTTCTTTTTTGCAATCAAATAATAAATATTCCTCTTTGGTATGCGGAGAACAGCTGTTTCTCCTACCTTTTTCCTTTGGGCCAAAAGTTGTCTTATAGAATTAAATTTCTTTTTGAAGTCTAAAGCAATACCTTTCCTCATACAAAAATCTTCTGAAACACAATGAGCTAGTGCAATATTTCTTTACAGTCCTCCTTTACTGTCTCTGATTTTTTGAAAATTTTTATTAGTTATGAGTTCAACGCCTCTAATTTGTAGGAATTCTTTACAAGTGATTTAGTTTTGTAATTCGTCTGATTCATACATTCTGGACAGTGCATCTGCATTAGAATGTTGTTTTCCACTTTGATGTATGACAGAGAAATTGTATTCTGAAAGCTTCAAACTTCATCTCGCTAATCTGGATGCGGGATCCTTCCTTCTTCCGTACAGGTAACAACGAAATTGTTGAACTGCAAAGATTACACTTAAACATTCTTTTTCTGTAACGCTGTAATTTATTTGAGCTGCATGCAGTTTCTTTGAAGCAAAGGAAATGGGTCGCAGAAATCCGTCTTTCTCCTGACGATTTTAAAGCTTGAAGTTTATCTGGATCTACTTGAATTCCATTACTAGATACTATATGACCCAAATATTTCACTTTAGGTTTTAAGAATGCGCATTTAGAAGGTTTTAATTTAACATTGGCTGTTCTGAGACAATCAAAGACTGCGCTTATGAATTATGAATTATTATATCATCCAGGTACACCATGCACATCTGGTAATCCTGATAGTGTTGCATTCACAAATTTCTGAAATGTCCTAGGTGCACTGACTAATCCTTCGGCATATTTCCCATACAGGTTGCCTTGGTCGTTGGGAGTCCTGGATGAACCGGCGCGCGGCCTGCTACGCCGTCACCACCTAACAACATCATCGCCGTGGATTGGCGTACGGACTGCTTGATGCCGGAATTGCGTTGATTTGACTTGACTTGTCATCAATATAACCGATATTGTTGATGCTATCGATATCATCGTTATTATCGATATTATTCGTGAATATCAATAACATCGATATATCGAGAGTAATTTTGTTATCGATATTCGATATTCAATTGTGAATATTACGCAGCCTTAGTTATAATACAGTTAACTGTCGGGATGTTTTGCAAAGAATCAATAATTCGAAAGTTCTCTCAAGCGAGCATTAGAATCACAAATTTGAGATGGAAAGATCAAGAAGTAAGAACGGTACTTTGCGTACATGGACAATCAGTTGTCCAAAAGTCATCACAAGATGGTTTTACATAGATTACCTAGTAGACTACAGAAACCTTGTATTTAGTATAATAATGCCATGATTATTTTGCATTTGAAAGTAAGTCTGTAATATTGTAAGATTGTTCGTTCGACTGGTTCGTTCATAAGCTCAAATTAGGCCGAAAAAATCTGTTCTGATGGAATTAATTTAGAAAGGTAAAGAAAACTGATACTAAATTTGGCTGTTGGCGTCGATTATCCAAGTCACGCTTCGTTATCGCGTTACTGACTTTTAATATAACACTAGTGCGATTAACGAAGGCCGTTCTGCATTTACATTCTAAAACTTAGCCAGCGCAGCGCAGCGGGGAAAACATATTTTGATATTGTACAAGTCAATTCGGTTCTAGGAGCTGAGTTTGCCTATCCCTGATCTAAAGTGAACGTGAATGTACTTAAAATAGCTTTAATTTTGCTTCCGAACTGATTCGTTTAAAATAAAGGCTCTTTTATTGTCGAGATCCATTCGGTCAGTCGGTCATTGGGCCGGTGGTTGTAGCAATGCGATGCTAACGGTTGTCATTTTTTGAAATGCACCTAAATCATCCCATATGAACACTTGGTACTGTACATTTTTATTTAGTCGTACCACATACTATCTAGCTGCAGTAGATGGTACCTGCCAGTTAGCTAGCAGGCAATAACCTTTCGTTAAAACTGCTAAATTAATTTTTAATAAAACCAAGACATTCTTTTTGTAATAAAAATCCAAAGTTTCATGAACTCAACAATTTGCTGAACCGTTTTGATTAGGTGAGATATCTACGCCAAGTGAAGCGACTTGCAAGCTCCTTTGATCACGTATCGATTATTACCGTTAGAAATTAATCATTCAAATTATGTGATCTTGCTACAACTGAACGACCCCATTACCATGATAACGGCTAATATATTCCGAATTCTGTATTCTATTTTTTTCGGTTGCCCCCAGCCTTGTAGGTTTTCGAAATTTGTATTCATTTAAGGTACATAGTCCATCTCATAATATCACACACCTGCTGTTTAGTAGCCAACGCACATCTAGCTTGTAAAAACTACTTTAGACCGTTATATGGTAGTACCAATTAGTGTTTTTGCATATCCGTGTCTTTGCATAGTTTAGTACTGCTGTAGTTAGAGTAAGTGAATAAAATATTTCTATAGCAAGCATGTCCTTGTTTGGTTATCTTTTGTGTTTTTCTGCTACTTCCTTGCATATAGTCATTTGATTTCTAAAGTCTCCTTCAGTTGTTTACACTTGATAGGTACTTGGGATATTGATCGCGCTGCCAAATACAGTTTACGGAAGCTGCTGCCTCTGATTTAGCGTAGAGAATCTCCAAAAGAGGTCAACTATTTTGCAAGGATATCAAAGTAACCATGTGTTCAAATAATATTAAATGCATGAGACTCAATCTAATAACACCCGGTGTGACTAAACAGTTTTTTGGTGAAACTAATATCAAGTTGTCATGACAATCATATAATCTGAATTTCTGTCTTATCAACTCTTTGGTCAGAATAATCTGTACGTGATTTTCATAATGTTTTACTTTATTAAGTAAAGACTCTTGTCTCCTAGATGCTTAATAGAAAAATATCTGCCACCTTACACTTATCATTGCATTAGCACACTCAATTGTACATTGTGTTATCACTATATTATTTTTAGAGTCCATCTTTTGAGGTACTGTCTCTACAATACCTCCTACATTTGAAAATCAAAATTGCCAAACGATTTTTGCGTAATTTGACAGTTAAGTCTTTCTATAACCCTTTGGATGAACTCGATAGAAAGAATGACAGTAAAATAAATTAATTTGTTAATCTTTAAAGAAGCTAATACCAAAGTCGATCAGTATCAAACAATCTTTCTTGAAATACATTTTATGTAGTAAATACAAAAAATCTTGAAAGCCTAATTAGAAATTCATAATATACTTCTTAATTCTTTCAAATTGGTACGTTCTGTTAGAAAAAAACGTCTAGACAATCGTCAAAATTAAATGAAAGAAAAAAATTATAGTAGTTAAACTTAGAAGAACTATTTTACATCAAAATTGCATTTAGATTTGGCTACTAACTTCACATTGTGATTAATAGTTATTATTAGCAGAAGAAAATTTAGTCACGCTTACCTCACTTGTAACATGCAAGATCTAGATACGTAGAAAATGGGGTCAGCGCTCACCACTGTACTTATCTAAAAAGTTCTGCAAGAGACATTATCTGACGTTTACATTTTACATACTATAATATAAATGGAAGCAAAGCGGAATGAATGTCCCTCCGTTTTTTAATAAAAACAAAAAGAAGTCATTTACAGACTGCAACGGTAGACATGTGGTAAAGTAAAAAGAAAAATATTTGTTCGTTCTTAAAAATATAATGTAAAACTTCAAAATGAGATTTTAAACACTTTTATATTCTATTGTATTCTGTGTTTGCGTAAAACTACTTAATAATTTCTGAAGCTGAAGGCAATAATGGGGAGCCTGAAAAGGAAAAAACGATTACTTATTCATCTATACTAAAGTTGAAAATCGTCAGAATAATTTAGTAACTGCTTACCGTCATTATCCGATTGAGAATTTATTTATAATATCTCACAATCAATGAACTTTTTTGTTTTTCTTTCTTTCAGCATAATGAAATAAAACCTATTATCGTTAGAAGTATAAATAGATGGTTGATCAGATGAGGTATTGCTTCATGAACATACTTTTAATCGTTAGAACTAATTTTTTATGAAACTATAGGAACGTTCGTTAATTCCACTTTTCTTTGTTCTACATTTATGAATGTATCTACTTCCATTGATTGCGGGTGAAAAAAAACTGCAGCTTTCATAAAAGATCGTTATACGTGCTGAGGTTTGTAATATGTTGTTACATGTGTATTAAGAGACATATACCATGAAAATTATGCAAATTACAGGCTAAATATCTAAACATTAAAATTACATCAAAAGAGAGTCTCATAAAACTACTTCATGGCACAACGTATGTGTACACAACTTAAGCACTGTCTATTGTGGGTATCTTTTTGGTTAGTTTTCACATGCGTTCTTTTGCAATTCTCAGTCTTCAGGAATGGAACCTAAAATACCCCATATATTACTTAGCAAAACACCAGATTTTAGATTTTGATCAAATTTTTCGTTGTTCTCAGAGCATGTCATTATTTTTTATAGTAGCAAAATGGATTGGTTTTATGTTTTATATGTAAATCAAAATATATGGTTCCATCAAGGAACTATCACGTACAACATAGAATTAGACATATAAAGTTTCTTCTGTTATTCACAATCTGTTATTACAATTTGTCGATTTGACAAAAAAAAAACTTAATTTTACTAGCTGATTACGAGAAAAAAAGTTTAAATAATCAATCAAGGCTAAAAAAATATATTTAGAACAAACAAAAATGTTCACTTCAAACAAGGGGAAGATTTCATTGACTGGTTTGCTGCATCGTCCACAGCTTATTTCGATTTCAGGCCAATAAAAGGAGTTACTGGAGCAACAAACTAGCCAGTGACCCCAGCTCATTTAGCTGATCCATTAGTAGCAACCTCTAGAAGAAGAAGAAGCAGGCTCTAAAAGTAGCAGCATCATTACAGAAAATCGTCGAGTCTATTCAAATTCTCTCTGAACTCCAACCTCCGTTCCTTCAACATAATTATTTTGTTTTATTTCAAAATAAAAAAATCAAAAAAATAAAAACTAAAAGAGTCAAAAGAAAGAAAAATAATAATAAAATAAATAATAAAAACAATAAGAGCAAAAATAATGAAATCCTTAAATAAATAGTAAAAAGAAATCCTTATACAACTCTTCTATTTTTTAGCAAAAGAATAATAAAAAAATTAAAAGGTACCAGCCAACTTAGAACAACAACAAAGCGAGTAAATCCAAGTTATTTTCTCGTCGAAATCGGGTGGTCGTTTTAGATCCTCTTTTCCTCTCTTCGATTGAAATTGGTATTGATGTGGTGGAATTTTGCGGCGACGATATCGTAAGAACGAAAGTAGTGTAAGCTGTGCCGAAGTACGCCAAATGGTGGTGTTTGGCAGTCATAGGTGTTGGTCGTCAGCGATGACGATGGAGAGTGGTTGATGCGTCAAATTAATTGATAATAGATGGAATATCGTTTGGTGCCCAGTTGTTGGGATACAGTTTGGGGCCCATTGCTGTCTTTTTGGTACGCAGATATTAAACCGAGTGCGTGCTGTGGAGGTGGAGTTCAATAGCGGCCGGTAGGAACAAACGTTGTAAATAGCAAAATTGAGACCTCAGCCGGTGGACCCTAATCACCGGCGGGTCGGATAACCTCTGGCACAGAAGGAAGGATTTACAAGACGGAGGAACCACTAACCAATATTTGAAGTGAACGAACATTATGCAAAAGTGGAAATAACGAGGAATCATCAAAGCGTTACCACTTCGATACACGTACCGGCTCGGCGAGAGAAGAATTGATTTTGTGAAGAATGATCCAAAGATCTTTTATAACACAGAAATGAAAATATGATTTTTAATTAATTAAGAAGGCAAAAACAATTAACAATAAAATAAATGAAAATCATCAAGATTTAGTAATCATTTCCTTAATGAACAGATGTCACCCCAAAAACCCAAAGCGCAATAGAGCTAAGAGTTGGGAGTTTATGCAGATATTCAGGTTAATCTACCGCAACGTACTAGGCTGAACAGACTGACTTCCAAACTGTTTTTGTATCTGCAAGAACCTCGAAACCCTTCTGGTAAAGTGGAAAGGGAAGTTGCAAATCACAAATGACCTAACAATAAGTACCCGTTTGATCGTGATGTTTGGCTGTGGCAGATTGTAAAAAAAACTTCTTACGTTTCCACATAGCGCTTATATTCAGCAGGACTTTAAGAATTCCTTAATGCCAGTTTATCCCAAAACATGCATATCTGAAAACATTATCAGTAAAGATCTTTCTCTAGTATTATTTATAAAAACTGAAGCGTTTGCCTAGAGTTTTGGAGAAATTTGCACGAGAAATTCAATCTTAAAAAGGAATTTGAACATGTCGGTCAATAAAAAGGACCAGAAGGTTGTCTGACACAAAATTTCGTGCAGAGCTTCTGTTAGTTAATCTGCAGAGCTACCGAAAAAACTCGTTTTGCTGCTAGTCAGGATCGCCGCGGCATAATTATCTTATTCGACTATATCAGTATTACGATTTGTTGAATTCACAAGCATTTTACTTCTTAAAACAGGTTAACCAGATCATTGTTACCAATAAAATTTCTCTGCAAAGTGATTGAATAAATAAAAATTACCGATTCTTGGTTATTCTTTGACAACAAGAGAGAACGTTTCTCGTTCTGGATGTTCTTGCCAATTATTATAATTTATTGGATGCTGGAGACGAACACCAAACTGCTTTGAAAGAGTGCCTAATATAGTAATCATCGTCTTGTATAAGAGGAGGCCAAATTTGTCTAAGTCTATTGATGTGTATACAATCTATAGTTCTTTTTCTTTTGTACCGACTTGAACTGAATAGTTTTCTAGAGGTGTATTTTTATAGAAATGTTCCAGTTGAACACCTTGACATGTTACACTAATTTTTGTATCAATACGAAATAAATTAACGAGTGCAAATTGGTATGCACAACATTTTTTTTAGAAAAATTAAGTTTTGTTTTAACTAAAAAATAAATGTACATGTACAGCACCAATGAACTCAACACAAAGAAGTAGACTAGAAACGTGCATTCAGTTTCTTCTAGTTATTTGGATCTCAGATCTGCATTACATCTTCCTTGAAGTTGGGCGATTCATTATTTTAACCCACTTAGATGACATTTTAGCAAATTACTTCGGTATTCAAACAAAGTGCACTGGAAACTTGAACACAAAAATAGATTAGAATAACTGAATCTACACACAGTAGGCTTTTGCAACATTTAGAATATTCTTCATGAAAATGTGCGTATAAACTAGAAGGCGTCCCAATCCATTTCAAACTTACATAATATGGAAATCCTTCTGCATTGTAGAACATGGCATATGAGAAGATATGACGCGACGGCTGGAACAACTACTAACCTTGACAAATTATTATGGTGATCTCCGTTGCGGTGCTGTAAAAACATTTACTTTGTCCTTTTACATTGTCATATCCGTCCACAACTACAGAATTTTAACATGTGACTGTAAAATATGTTTTTCTAATTCTCTGAATATATCATTGTATGATTATTATGTTTCTCTGGCCTTTTTATAAATTTTTCAGTAGCAGAAATTCAAAACAACCTTCCTTTTTAGATACTGATGACTTAGCAATCTGTCACTGCTTCGATATTGATTTATTTTGAGTAACAAACAAA
>VTPC01000698.1:32611-44954 GCA_011009095.1 Ignelater luminosus | reverse complement strand
TAATCTGATGTTTCAGTTCATTGGTCAAAGAGAGACCCGTTATATGCACAAACGTAACAAAATATTCTTCAATTCTAGCTGCAGCTTTGTCAGTAATATCTACAAACGTAAAATTAAAGTCAATTGTTCATCGTGGCCATTATCGGAGGTGCCATCTAACAAAATTGAAAAATATTTACTTGTCTTGACTCGTAATTTTATATCGTTACGTTTTACTGCCTAAAAGATTAATTAGCTCATTCTGAATGGAAGACCCCAAATAATGATCTGAAATTTATTTGTTAACAATTCTTCTTAGGTGTTCTGCCACTAACGTGTCAAATTGTGCTATCATTTCAATTAACCCTAAAAATTTTCCATTATTTTTGGTGTACAGTGTACAATTAGAAAATCTTAATGCGTCGTTGTGTTTCGTCAGGAACTGAATACAAGCAATAATTCTGTTTAATACATCAGGCCAGTTTTCCTTTTCCGCATTAATTTGTATTTGATGTAAACTCATTTTAGTTACTCCAAGGTCACTGCTTGGTTCAACTCGTGATTCAGTAGACGCATAACGAATGTAGCACAATCTGTTACCGCTCCACCGGTATTTCGTCTCCTGAATGCGACTATTGTAAGTTTAAAAACTTGCAATATGAGTGAGTCATGCGAAGTTTCTTGGTAATGATCCTAAGAAGGATGTTTCGGTACCTTTTACTTGCTACCTACTCATAACTCGACAACAGTAATCACAATGTCGTGTTAATGCCATAAAAACAAGCGTAGAAGAATTCTGAAAACTGCTGACCATCCAAACTAAACTGTTGTAAATAATATTGGGTCGTACTTAGAAATTTCTAGCCAAGAATTAAAATAAGAAGGGAAAACCTTGCCGCGAGGCTCTAGCAGGTGCGGAGCCCGGAGCCTGGGCCCCGCCTGCCCGCCCCAAAAGACGGCTCTGGCTGTTGTAGACACCACCTGACTAAACACTAGAAACACACATCACATGATTTGCTGTATATTCTTTTCATTTTGTTGATTTTTATTTTTTGCCTTTAATCTTGCACACCTTATTTCTTCTAGCATGGTTCCAAAGCTACACGATTTTATTACTTTCTTTGCTTACTTGTGCCTTCCTTTTGTCTTTAGACCTGCTATTATCAACTTTCTGATAATCCTATTGGTTTTTGCAAATTACATAGGTTCTGTTTTCTTCGTTGGTTAGGTTCGTATCCCTTTTCTCTTGGATCTTTTGTTATTTTGTAATATTTTCATCGTGTTCTTTTATTTGTGCTTGCAGTAGACATTCCGAATTTTTTATTAATACTCCTGAAAGATTCGTTTGCTTTGGTTTAGTATGTCCAAGTTTATTTGGTTCATTAAAACTTTCAACTTTCATTTAGACTATTTGGCCATATAGGGCACAACACATCCGCTGCTTGACTCGGAGCAGGGCACGCGTACAAGTATATCTTATGGCGTAAGTGGTAGCCTCGGTTCCCAGTAAACAAATTATTTGCTTGAGTCCTTATTGTCCAGTGAATCTGTACAAAAAAGGGCGATTCCTTGCAAAAAATAGGGTAGTTTTAAAGTTTGATATGTTATTTTGTTATAGACAGTGATAAAAAATCCAAGCTTGTGACCTCGGCGCGCCACCGAAAACCGCTCCACATAAAAAACCGCTACATTTTGGCACTCTTTTAAGTTTTTACCGACTATATTGGAAACTCTGCGGCGTTTTTCGCAAAAGGTATCTGTTGCTTTATTAAAGTAGACTCAATTGGCTATAATTTGAGCACAAAACGAGATCTTTATGTTTAGTAGTTCCTGAGATATAGCTTTACAAAAAATGGCTGTTTTTTAAAAAAAAGAACGCTAAAATTGTTTCAAATAACGACTTCACCTTGAAAATGAAGCAAGGATTTGCTTGAGTCTTAAGGCAACAGCTGAGGAAGTTGTTAAGGCAGAGGAATCTATCCTTGTTCCACTGCATGAAAAAGACCTCAAAAAAGAAGACCTGAAGCAGCCAAAATCAATTCAATCAGTGATGCTGCTGAGTATCATATTCTAAAGACTTGTTACCAAGTGCAGACATGGTTGGGAAATGAGAAAAATCCTTTTGAGAAAAGTAGGCCTTTCAGCCAGAACTCCGGTATGTTTAATTTCGGGGGTGAGTTTCACCCTGATAAACTCTGTTGCAAGAAATCTAACTCATGGCGTTTGATAGTAAAGGGTACAGGGTATTTTTCAGCTTAGTGCGAAAGTGTAACAGACTGCCCTTCAGGCAAAACGCCGAAATTTTTAATTTTGGAGTAAGTTTTACCCTGATAGGCTGTTACAAGCTATTTTTACTTTTACAGCTTTATAGTGAAGGGTACACCTTAATTTTTGAGCTTATTGAAACGGGACGTTTCTTAAACACCCACTTTTATAAGTGTTGGGGTACAGGCTATAGTTTTGTATGTTTATAGTATTCGGTAGTCATCGGAAAATTGGTTGCTGCTCACGATTGCTGGCTTTACGCGGGTAAATCTTTATGTATGTATCTTGCGTTTTTCTAGTAAATTAACAGTGTGAAGTTATAAAGTGTTTCACAAGGTGCGACCCAATTAGCTGCACGCAGCTGTTGCGCAAAAACAGTCACTGTTATGACCTGTGTGCACCAAATCAATCCACGGTTAGACATACAAAAAAGAAATCACTATTAATCATTAATTGTTTCAAACTGATTATGCATTTTACTTTCTATAGATTTTAGCAAGAATAAAGTATCGTGGGTCCGGGATAAAGAACAGCTAAAATACTCTCAGAGTTTAAGTATCAAAAACAAAGATGCTAAAAGCTTTGACATAGTTATAGTATTATGGACGTAGGTATGTGGCATGTATAAGCTGCAGTCGAAAACCGAAGCAGGAGCAATGATAACAGAAACATGTTTTCCCATAAATATGCTCAATAGCTGGACCATTTTTAAGAATATACTGACTAATACTATTTACTGAAAAGATCGATTCTATGTTCGCGAGCAAAGCCGTCATTGTCAGCAAAAGCCTATATTCTTTAGCATCTTGAAAAATAATACCTACACGAAATGACGGTCATGTCCAGACAAACTCGTCGTTATCCTGAGAATTTATAAATAGAGTGACCAAATCAATACTGACCAATTTCAGTGGGTTATTTCTACTATGTAAAAATGAGACTTTAATTCGAGGCGTAATTTTCTGTTTAATGATAAATAAAGATAAATATTACAGATAGTAATTAAATGACTTTTTAGTAATTAAATTACGAGAGCACTTAATTGGGAATTGCAGAACTGACAAGCTCCCTTTAATAACCTGCGGTTCTATAATGCACCACCAATTAAATCAGTTTCAACACTTTACTTATTGTAAGAAGATCTTATCGTAATCATACTGTAATAAGGGAAGGAAATGAGGCGAAACCCTTAGGCGGCCTTTAGGTGCTTTGGGGTAAACATAGCAATTAGACGAAAGGACAACTAGCCGAAACATTGGGTGATTTAACATAAATATCTCATCTACAAATGAAATCAGGAATAGCAAGAAAGAAAATTACGAACCTGCAACAGAGAACTAATTTAACAGGATAGAATGGAACAGACCGCGCAGAATAATACGATTAAGGGATGTAGTAGTGAGACAGGATGAACAATAGCGTGGTGATGGCAAACCCAGTCGTTCGCCCATCTCCTTGTGCATGGATAAACACAATTTGCTTTCATTAATTGTTTTCGACTGTATGTACAACTACCCACTTAGAATTTGAAATACAAATTAAGCTAATGTGGACATTAAATAAACAAGCCTATAAACACTAACGAATTTAGCGGTCAGGATGGATTCAACCTGATGTAATATTACCGGGACAACTTTTGTGTGACTTTAAGGCTGGCATAATAACAAAACTATTTTGATTGTATTTATATGGAAATTAACAAAGGTGTAGCTGGAACTTGAAAATATTATTGTAAGGATAGAATTGTAGATAACATATGGTTGGGTTTAGTGTGTTCAAGATTGTAAACTACTTTATCCTGAAAAAGCTAATTTCAAATTCAGCTTTGCCCAAAATTACTACTGTCGGAATGCATAATGAATGGATTTTATAAGAAAAGGTATCCTCGTTTTATCTAGGTATTTTGCTATTTAATCAACGTTTTACAGCTTTTCGTTTTCATTAAGGATTTACAGCAACTCTAATAAAAATCTAATTAAGGAAATATTTTACGATTTCGGAGGAAATCATTAATAGCAGGATATGAAAGAACGCAGACGGTAAAGGAGTTCAGAATAATACGAATGTATTCTCATCGAAGGTGAAGATCACAGCAGCTGGGGTAGCAACAGGCGCTTGAAATTGTTTCTGTGGAGGTTATGAATATAAGTTCTATTCATTCAACCGTAAATTCATTGTAGAAGCAAGAGTTTCTTCAGTTTTGACGACACTAGATGAACACTTCAAGTTTCCTTTTTCCTTGAAATTCTGAAATGTCGAAATACTTGGAGAATAATTACTGTAATATCCGTCTCTTCTTCTAAAAGATCGCTAGAATTTTTACTGAGAAAATCTTTCTAGGAATAAGATATTATCATACAAATAAGAAAAAAATCGATTTAGTATTATAAGGTGCATGCATAAGCACTCTCATTTCTTCTGTACATTACCGAAAACTAAATTCAGCCTACGGACGTACTTCCACTTTATTCTCCACTGGCGAAATTACTATAATTCATCTTGTGCAGCTCTAAATTAGTAAAGGAATTACTTAAACTATAAAATCTATGAAAACACAAACGTGCGTAATTTAAAATTTAAATACGGGAAAGCTTTTCCATTATTCATTTATACAGATGACTCGGAATGCATGCAATGGAGTGATATAGAGGTTTTCTCTAAAAATCTGAATATCCACTTAAACGTACCTTTGGTAAATCATTTCTATGTGATTTTACATGATACATAATTTTGTAAAAACAATGTATGGGCTAGTCTAAGATTCTCTGTATAAGTATAAAAAAGCAAAATTTCAAATACTTATAAATTATGAATTGTGATATTGTTGGCAATCCATCAAAGTAAGCAGCATCCAATTGAAAACAGCAGTACCCTTAACGTTCACTTCAGAAATGCTCAGTTGCCCATGTTTATAATTTAACAGTCAAATCATCATTTTTAATTTTTCTCTACTTTCTTACCTCATATTTTTAGGAGTTGAGGAAATAAGACAAAAAAAGCAACGGCAGTAAAAATGTAGGTGTACCAATGGTACTTTTTTCTATTAGTGCTAGTCAAACTATTCTAACTATTATGGCATGTTTCTGTTCAATATTTCTCAATCGGTATACCGCCAGTAGACTCTGATGCAGATATTATCTGAGCATAAATAACACAGTTTTACCATGAATCTGTTAACAATTGAAACGTAAATCCGTCTTATATATGAACTTTGTTGAAATCTCAGAGGAATGGTTAACACCTAACAATAACCACAGTTGTCTTTTAGAGATCACCAACGATGTTAAACGATGCAAAAGAAGTTGCAAGGTTATCACTTAATGTGGAACACAAAAACGATTTCCTGCATTAAGTTTTTAGGTATCAGTGCTGAAATAAAGAATACCATTAAGTCAAAAATTAATCCACCAAAGTTAACAAAGATTGTTGACTCTGACAATGAGTGACTTGGACGATATCTACCTAAAATAAAAAGACTGATCTGCAAACATAAGATGCAAAGAAAGCTGATAGTATGCTTAAAGTTCTCGTTTCTACGTAGTTAGCTAATTTTGAGATAATGAGTTTCAAAAGTTTCTGAACATTTATTAGTTTGACATAATTATTGAATACAAAGAAGTTAAACGAAAAGCCAGATGCCGTGATAAAAAATAAAATTAGAAATCTCATCTACTCTAACAAGTCATAGTCCAAAACACAGCCAAATCCATCCATATTGTCTTCAACATTTTTATCCACAAAAAACTTTTACTACAATGTCAAACATGCTGCTTGGTTATTTTTTGTAAAATATTTTATTATAGGTCTTCGTTTGATTATGGTTTATTTTGCTTATAATCACGTATACAGGGTGTTGGAAGACTGTTGTCTAATATTAGTATCACAATATTGCAATTTATATGGGGAACAAAAACTGCTAAAACGCAAGATTGATATCTTGATTTATTTCAGAGAGTTTCAGCCATTTTTGTCAAAAAAAGTAGCTTTAGAAAATGCCGATGTTATCCCATCCAACATTTTGCATGTGTTATCATTATACTCGGAAAACGAGCTTAAGAGAAAACCATTTGTCCATCAAGGTAAATCAACTTCCTGATTTCCCCACATACGAGTAGTTTTTGAGAATTACGCGAAATCCTAAACTGAAAGGTATAGGTACCCATTATGTTTTATTTTGCCGTATTCGTATGGTTTGCTTATTTATTGTCATTTTGTTGTGCTGATTTAGTAGATCAGATGGTTAATCACAAGTCAACATCTCGTGTTTCAACTTCCAAAATACCATCTACATCTAAAAAAAGACAAACAGTGACGACGCACACTGGGGCCGTTTCTTCAGTAATAACGCTCGAAACCATAATTTTGATTTGTTGTTGTGGAAATTATTTACGACTAAAAGGAACTAAATAATGTGCAGAACAAAAAGTAAACACATTAGGTCTCAGACTGTTTACTTTTTAACATTTCAAACCGTTACATTTGATGTTGGTATCAGCCAGAATCATTACGCCAATTTGCAATAGCTAAAAAAGTTTCATGTAGTTTGTTTTTTCTTTATAATTCTTGTTCCCAATTACTATGTCAAGTTCAAGTACAGGTATGTAATAAATAATCTTAATGATGAAATTAAAGAGAAATTAACATTCTAATCTTACTACTCAATTTTATTTTAGAATTTGAATATTTCAATTTCGCGCAAGGGGATTTCAAATCTGCCAATGTAGTGTGATAATAGAAGTTTTAATAAAAGTAAAAATGAAGAGAAAAGCAAAATCCCTTTGCGCGAAATTTAAAAATTGAAGAAATTAAATTCAGTGCCAGTGTATTTCATGTAATGTTTTTCCTTTTTTTTAGACGTTTCTTGTTCCCAAATCTCGATCAAGGGGAAAGTAATGCGCAAAGTCTTTTTCCGCGCTAAATATAAGTCGTTCAGTGAGAAGTTTGAATACGTTAAGAAATTCGTTTTCCATAAAATATCATCTCCAATCCATTGCCTAAATGCGCGCAACTTTCCTTTAAAAAACTTTAAAAGGTAATTGAAATTAGAGTGGATGCCATACGATAGACATGCCGACAGATTTAGACAAACTAAAAAAAAGGTGGTTGGAAGGGTACTGCATATTTTCAATCACCCGACTTTCAAGAGACGGTCGGCCGCTTTAGATTTCCAAGCGAATAGTGAGCAGACAAAGCGCAGGAAAACAGCAAGATTACGTGCTGAAACCCACCCAGATGTTTTAGCTTTTGCTGCACAAATGCAATTGAGAGCAAGTGGTAAAAGATGTCAAGCAGACGTTGTCATAAAGGTAAGCTAAATACCAGGATTTACGCAATAATGCATAGAAAAGGGAAAATGGAAACTGATTGATCAAAAAAAAACAATACAGTGTAGTCCAAAGTTCTGCCAAGCAGATATCTCCACCTGACAAACTAGTTTAAAAAGAAAAACCAAAATGTTTCAATAACAAAAAGTGAAGCAGAGATACCAGTGTAGTCAATTTTAGATCATACTGCCTGTCTAGCTCTAATTTTAAAATAGAGCTTCGATGGTAGTTCCAGCAACACGCAATATAAACAAAACTTCGTCCTTATAAGTCTCCAGTATCGAAAAGACACTGAAGAGCTTGTCAAACATAAAAAAAATATAGACGAGCAAATTCTAAAATTACATAATGCAAAAATATTCTACGATGGTAGACGGCAAATTGTGTAATGCCTTAACTGAAACGAAATATTCTCTTTGGTGCTTTCTGTGTGGTGCCACATCAAAAAATTTTAATGATTTGGAGCAAATGTTGGCCAGAACTGTGAATGATGATTTCTTGTCGTTTGGGATTTCAGTATTGCACGCCTCTATAAGGACTTTCGATTTTTTCCTGCAATTGGCATATAAGTTACCTGTTAAATCTTGGTGAGTCATCAAAGAAAATAAAAATATTGTTGACAGTAACAAAGAATTCTTCAGGTGCAGTTTAAGAAACAAATGTCGCTTATAGTCGACCAACCTAAACCAGGTTATGGCAATAGTAATGATGTTAATGTAGCTAAAAAGGTTTTTCAAAATCTTGAAGTGTCCGCAGCTATTTCTGGGGTTGACAAGGATTTCATAAGGCGATTTTATATGATCCTACAAACAATATCTAGCGGTTTTAATGTAAATACAGAGAAATTCAACATTTATTGTTTAAAGACAGCCAAATGATACATTCGATTATATCCGTGGAACTACATGAGTTCAACTGTGCATAAGACTTTAATTCACGGCCCGAAAATTATTTCACATGCTTTGTTACCAATCGGGCAATTTAGTGAAGAAGCTCAAGAGGTACGAAACAAAGGTTTTAAAGTTTACAGGGAACATTTTAGCCGAAAGACTTCAAGACTTTTCAACATTACAGACATTTTTAATAGGCTCTTAATTTCTTCCGATCCATTGATCATTAGTCTACGAAAAGTAACAACGTTAAGAAGGAAATCATTCGATTCGAATGTTTGTGATACGTTAACAGTGGACTTGGATCAGCTATCTTCGACATCAATACAAGACCTTTAAATTACTCATTTTAATAATTCTGATTAGATTCATTATTAGCTCGTATTTGAAATTAGGTACCACTGAAATTTATTTATTGAAACAATCATTAAATGCTTCAACGTTTACCCAAAAATCATATTGCTTTAAAAATTTAAGTAAAGAGAACAAAATTATTTTATATATTTATGCTTTATCCTTTAGTTTATTATTTAAAATAAGACTCTAAGGCGAAAAAATTGACTTTTGGAGTTTTGAGCATTCAAGGCCCTAGTATGCGACGTTCCAATTACTATATGGTTGTAGTATTCCCGAAAATGAAAATCTTTTTTTTTACTTTATTTCTAAAGGACGAGATTACGTAAAACTGTAAATTCCCTTTGTTTAGAGCAATACTCAGCAAGCAGAGTGGCGTCAAATATATTTGATTGAAAATAACGGTATTATTGAAAATATTTCGTCGCTACCGATAACGAATTCATATAATTAATGTCATTAAGTAGTAAATTTCGATTTTTAGTATAACATTGAAAAAATGTCTACTTTGCCATTAAATGACGTCTTTTTCACATTCTACATATGCATGAAGAAATTGAAGGCAAATGAGGGTAAGGTATAGAATATAGAGTCGTTCACAAGATAAAATCATTAAATCTATTTTATTACTTTTGGACTTCTAAAAGTGATTTTCTCTGTCTATTTGTTATCAACCCTTTGAAAGTTTTCTTATGTTCCGTCTTTGAGATTTCGTTAGATTTTATTGAAATAAAATTTTTAAATTCGCTCAGAGAATTTTATCCCCGTTGAAATAATAATGCGATAAGAAGAAACCAAAGCAGGTTTTGGGAATTTGATCACTTGATTTCTTTTTACGTAACTATATCCATTTAGGTACCATATAAAATCTAAGGTTAATATAATCAAGCTTTGTAAATAAATAAATCCTGATTGAATTAAAGTCATGATTAGAATTTAAGTAAATAGGTTAAGCTTTATCTGATCTTAACAAGAAGAAAACGGACAAAATATTTACGATCGATTGTACCAACAATTTGATTGCCATCAGAATTGACTGATGATCTAAAGCCGATACGAAGTACTCATACGTTGCCATTTTTCTAGCCACGATCGAGTCAATTTTATACTCTTTGCCTTCGGTTTTACATAGCTAGATGAAGCGAACATGTAAAATATGAAGGTCGCGTGATCTTCTACAAATT
Organism: Ignelater luminosus; assembly: GCA_011009095.1. Classification (NCBI taxonomy): domain Eukaryota; kingdom Metazoa; phylum Arthropoda; class Insecta; order Coleoptera; family Elateridae; genus Ignelater; species Ignelater luminosus. Next base: position 34,958 of record VTPC01000698.1, on the reverse strand, counting down.
AGTTATTATATTTTTTAAATTACTGTTTTGTTGGATAATCACAACTCAGAAAGGTTCAATACTTTCACTTTCAATTTTGAAAGTTTTGTATGAAGATGATAGTGACTCTGAAAATAAAACATTGCTTGTTTTTTTAGAGGTTATAACAGTTACAATTTTAAATATTGGCAACAGTCACCAAAAGCGACCATCACCTCAATTATCTATCTGTCTCCTAGTCCTCCAAATGTATTACGTGAATTGCATTTATTTAGATTTTCAAAACGGCATAAACATGTAAAAACCAAACGCGATAACTATTGCATAGATGTGTTTTTTCATGTGTCACTATGATAATTGGAAAAAGTTAATAAATATCTCAAGGCAAGATTCCACGAGTACTGTACTAGAAAATAAATATTAGTTGTGCCACATCTGGAAAGGTTGGAAAATACTATTCGAGCTCCATGAAATCAAACGAGAATGTATTTTAATGTAAGATTTCTGTTTAGTTTTAAAATCTCTTTAAGACTGAAGAACAAATATTTATTTCCTATATCTTTGTCTAGCTGATCTTCAACTTCATACGTAGGTGACAATGAAAGTGTGCAAAACTTTGAAAACATACAGTCACCCACAAAAGTAACGTCCCGATTTAATTAATAAAAGTACGTTTATTAAAACATTAAACTTTCTTATCAGTTATTTCTATTTGCCAACTAATTATTATTATGCTAATGCAGAAGTTACCTTTTCTCTATAGCAGATTTTTTTGTAATTAAAGTACGTTTTTATTTATTTATTTGCAATTGAGACAGAAACATGTAAATACGCTTACGTGAGAACAACATAACAGTTGATTTACGGTCACGAATTCGATTTCCCACAACATAAGTTTACCTACTGTTCTCGTTCATTGCTAATTAGGATAATAATTGAAGGACATTGAATATTGGTTATTTCCATTCAAAACTGCAAAATAACACTAAGTGCCTTGAATCAGCTTCTATTATTATCAGCTACAACTTTCTCTCATTATTTACATTTTCATTGACGACATATCAAATAATTTTCATTCTATACCATAACTCACAAAGACATTGCATTTTTCAAAACACAAATAAACGTAATATTAATAAAAAACAATTGAGCTTCAGTCTTATTCTGACGGTGACAGAGCGCGATACCTACGGAACGTCTTTTAAACGCTATTGAATGTAGATTAACCAGTATAAGTAAAAAATTGACAATCTCTTATATTACTTATTATTATTAGATACAGGGTTATCATTTAGAGAGTATGCAAAAATAGAATCTATATTTCACAATCATCCTATATAATAATAAATAAGAAAATAATAGAATTCTTCAAAATGAGGCTCTGAAGAGAGAGCCACCTTTTTTTAATCTTTACGTATTTGGAACTTCATTTGTAAGACCTTGATACAATACTGTTTGCAGAACTCTGTATAATAATGTACAACCGTAAACGAATAAAAATCAAGAAGTAATTGTATGAGCAATCTAAAGAAAATAAAGAAACCCAATAAGGCAACTCGTGCGTTGAATACAAAGTAGTTCTTACTGTAATAGAAAAGCAAACACTGCATAAAAAGACTCTGAGCCGATCTAAGAATTTCTAGAGATTACATAATTGATTTGAAAATCAAAATAAATTAGCAGATGCAATCATTAGAATGAGAAAAGAATGTAAATTTGTATTTTTTTGTTTCAATTATTCCAATGTGCTAATATTATCTTTCTAAACCAATTAGTAGGAAGCACCAAAAACGAAATGTATAGGTAAGTTGTCGATCTTAAGAGGTTAACTTACAAATTACTTGTCTAACAATATAAACAAGTTAGGACACTATTTAATTCTGTCAGTCTCTGTTAAACTGAAACAATAGAGTAAATTGTTATACATAATATGGTTTTAATAGGAATTCCTGGAAATCCAGCACTACACTGTTTATCTGAATTATCTACGAAGCAATAGTAAAGTAAGGAATCTGAAATTTAAAAGATATTACTAAATTAACTGACGGGAAATGAGCTGAGTTTCTATTTAATGCCGTTCAAATATATCAGTCGTTAGTATTCTTCAATTCAAATATTAAGAATTTAAAAGTAGCATTTCCAAAACAAAATACTTCTTACCTAATCCTAAGAAATACCAATCGGTTACAACGTCGATCGCTGAAATAAACGATGAGAGAAAAACGAAAAAGCGACAGGTAGCTTACCAAATGCCCACAAGTAAGAATGCTGACGAGCGAATACGTGGACATGCGAAGCGACATTTCAAAACGTCGACATTATTTCAAAACTCCATCGGCTAGAAAATCCCTATATGTCATCATACTGA
>VTPC01000698.1:10753-27393 GCA_011009095.1 Ignelater luminosus | reverse complement strand
TACTGGCCTACTTCTCGAGTTTTTTCCAAATCTATCCTATTCTGTTATCATGCATGATAACTCTGTTTCTTAATGAACCGTCAATTAAGCTTCACTTCTTCCACTTTTTTATTTGTTTGTATGTTACAGCTCTTTTCTTTCTTCCACTACTTTTGTTGTCCTACTGATTTTCATTATTTTGCTACAAATAAATTCTTTAGAAAAATTAAATTGCCAGAATTACTCTTAGTTTGTCTTAAAAACATATTTTTTGAATTTTGAAATAATAATTATTATTTTGACTTTGCGGTAAAAATAACTCAAACGTCTTGTTGAAGGACCAACAATTAAAAAACGTATTTAATTGAAAAATATTTATTTGTGAACTAGCGGAATTCGCATACACACCAACCGACCTGGGTGCGTGGTGCATACTGTCCTCGCCCCTCGTGTGGGGCTGAGTTTTGTTTTCTGCCCTACGTCTGCATCCAAGGTCGGCCGCGCTGTGTTCCAAGAATACAACACGCGTTGATCATTATTATAAAATGGCCAAATTTGAATTTTGGGTCCAGATAGAGACTAGTAAAAAGCTAGATAGTCAAAATACATATTATACCTGCATAAGCATTCAATGGAGATTCTGTACATTTTTGGACTGACGTTTGTTGTTCGATTCCCATTCACAGCCAGATACTTAAATATCTTAGAGTACCTTCTTCTAATCAAGAGCATTCATGATAAAATTCTGTAGCTAAAAGTCATTTATAATTATTGAACTGGAATATTCCCTGTGCCAAAGAGCACTGGTTGTTATGATTTACCGCACCAAAAGAAAGTTTTCCTAAACTCTCAAATTCTTCAATTTTTTCGTAACTTGAACGGCTTTCGTTAAGACGAAAAGCGCGCAAAACCATCTTGGATAAATTTCAGTACGATTGAAAACAAGAAAAGCCTAAAACTCTTAAAATTCGTCTTTCAGGATTCTACGTACACTACATCAGAAAACTCTTGACTTGTGAAATGGAATCTTCAGAAGATACACTGATACGAATAAATTCTAAAAAGATAAAAGTTATGGCAAGTCTGATAAACACTATGTGACATTCGGTAATTCTTAAATTCTAATTGCTTTTTATACAGTAGTTAATGCTGAATAATTTTTATGCTGTGTTATTAATTTAAGCCATTATGCCGCATTTTCCTATTGCAGAATATGCCAATATGGTTTTTGTCTATGGTTTTTGCAATGGAAGTGGACGTGGTGCAGCAGCGGAGTACCTCAGGCGAGATCCAGATCGCATTGTTTCTCACCATACAACATTTTCTAACGTTCTTCGCTGCTTGAGAGAGACAGGATCTTTCCCACGTCGTCGTGTAGAAAGAGATGGAAATGGAAATGAGCAAAAAGCTGCAGTAGTTTTAAATGCAGTTGAACGAAGTCATTCTACCAGTATTCGTAAAACATCTCAAACAACGCGAATTCCTCAAGCCATCGTGTAGAGAATTCTGCACCTTCACTTTTTAGAAGAAGAATTGCCAAATTACATGGAAGATATTCCTCTGGAAGCTCGACGTGACATGTGGTTCCTTAATGAAGATTTTCCAGAGAAAGGTGGCTAGGACAAGGTGGTAATGATAAACCAGATACACGTCATGATTTGACTAACTGAATAATTGAAGTCACTAATTCTCTTAAAAGTAATTTCGCAGGAATTAACTGGCAACATTCTATGGCTCGAAGGGTAGCTGTATGTTTAGAAAATTTTAAACAGGCGCTGTAATCTTGTCTTAATTAGCTATTCATTGATGAATAAATTTTCTTTTCTTATCATTTTTTTTAAATTCCTTCGATATCTGCGAAACGAAAAGGAATTCACCTATAGTTTATATACCACTTTCTGATTGTAATGACCCCTGGAATATATGGTATAAGTTTGTCAGTCAAGTCGCGGAATACCCTGTATATTGTCACATCATTTTATTAATCACACAACTGGTATTCCAACCTGACTTTCACCTTGCCTAAATTCTCGTATTTGCCTTTTTTTTCTTTTTTCTATCAAGTATACGTATTTGCGGTAAATAAAGACAATCTAGGTAGTGGATGCAATTATTTACTTACTACTTGAAGAAGAAAGTAGTACTCGCCTTTATATGTTGCTTACAGTATAACTGCAGCAGGCAATCAAATGAGCACAGTTCTCTGAAGTAAGGTAAGTGGCAAGCTGTTGCCCAAAGTAGGTTATAATTTCTTGGTAAAGCAAAGCCATTCTTGAGTTTCTCAATATACCTGTATCATTTTATCTAAAATTAGCTACGTGAAGTTCAGAGACTTTAGGTTTCTGTATTAATTGAACGATCATATTTAAAAAATGAATTTACGTGGATTAGCATAAGTCTTTTGCAAACACAACTAACTGTATCAAGGAACTGTGAAAACAGATTATCGTTACATTTCATGGACATTTTGCAAAAAAAACATTATAAATAGGGTTTGTAAAATTACATTACCACGAAAAGAATTTTGTTTTAATTGGGGTATATTGGATTTTCGTGTTTTTTTTATTTTATTTTTAGAATTAAAGATTTTAGCCCGCAGTTGAACACTAGAAAGATTTTCAATATATTTTCCGCAAAATGTATGTATTTCATTAAATTTAAGTCTCTTTGTCAATTATTCTGACTGATTTATACTTAGCTGCTGTTTTATTTTTCTCGTCTTTACCCTCTTAATGAGAAGTTGCGTTATCAGTCTCGCAGAGAAAATCTTTACTATATCAGCTTGGAAGTTAGTGAAATGTCCGGGCAATAACAATATTTAAGTATTGTGCTTAATGTATGCTGTACAGATTAGATGTAAGTACCAAACATAACGATTGAAATACATTTTTATGCTCGTGAACGTTGATTCTGTAATCCGTTTTAATGATTTCTTGTAATGCATGCGTAATACTTTATATACCAACAGGTACGCTCTTTATTCTCCCGACTGCATGCAATCCCTTTTGTTTAAAAAACGATGAAATCCTATTAAACTGCAAACTAATTCTACTGCACAGTAGAAATTTGAACATTTGAAACTTCATATTAAATTACTCCAGTACGATAATTTTCAATGTCGGTTATAACACTCTACAGTAAAGTATTCAAAATGCATACAATTAAACAAAAGATTTAATAAACAATGCAGAAATTGGTGTTTTTTTGTAAATTTATACTTTAGAATTGCTTCTCATTTAAAAATATTTTCAATTCTGTGTAATTAATTCATTTCTAATAAAAGCATTTTTGATATAATGAGAATTTTCAAGAACAATTTTATCTCTTACCTGCACTAGAGAATTTTATAAAATAAGAGACGTATTTTCCATCAAGCGATTTGTCAGATTTACTTTCCGCTGTTAGAAAATCCTATAAAAGGTAGGACGCGCTTAGAATTTTCTTCCGGCATTAATGCTGTTTATAATTAATTACTCAATAAACGAAACAATATTAACACGAATTCACATTAAATTTAACAAAAGAAAACTACAATTTAAAAATTTAAAAAATAGTTAAATACACAACATTCCTTTTTTATCAACACAAAAACAGAATGTATCATAATAAATAAGTTGAGATTTTCATACTGGAAATTTCTTGAAAAGGTATGTAGGGCATTCAGACATGTTTTAATAGTTATAGCTACTAATGTAAAGGACATAATAGCTATTAAATGAACTACCAGCAATATAAACGGTCTCCCAATTATTTAATGAGACCCTTTTCAACCCCTCTCAAGGAATATAAACTACTTTAATTTCCCGGTAAACGCTAAAGGTTGACAAAATGTCATCCTAGTATGTCTACATAAATAATCTCGAGGAAGAAATAGTTTCATAGAGATATTTTAGGGGTTACTAATAGTTTTAATTATTAACTTTTTATTAGCAGCTCTGCTCTTAAAAAATCAAACACTAAAAATTAAACGATGGAAAAGGATTTTAATGTTAAAGGAATTATATAATTAAAGTGAATATGTGTATTTTACTGATTATTCTTCTGAGCACCAACGGTTTGTAAATGTACTTGAAACTTTCACATGAAACTAAAATTTAATTACCTGCATACGAATACATACATTCAAATTCATTGCCTGTTATGCAGATAGCCAAGCAACTGCATCAAACGGAATGACTATTAGCTGTAGTTTCTATATAAATGACATAAATTGCAATTGAACCTTGGAATTTGATAAATGACTTCTTAAATCGCAGTTAAATTTAACAGTCTTTACAATTCGACATTTATTTTATAGTATTCGCTCATCAATAAAACAAATTTGAAACTTTTGTTTTAAAACAATTTTTTTAAAACATCCAAAAAGTCCTTCAAAAATGTTTCATTTTTCCATTTAATAACTACACACATCAAAGTTTCAAACTTACCACTCATTTTTTTGTATAATTCGAATTTGTTGTAATTTTCTGGGCTGTTATTTCGCTTCAACTATTTAATGAAAAATTTATTCAGTTTTGTCCGTAAAATATACTCATTATGCGGAGTACTCCCGGCAGGACGAGAAAGGACTACCATTAAGGATAGGGGATGTCACCCTCAGGACACTGTTGCGCAGCTTCCGGCTATAATATGTTATACTACTGCCGTCTGTCCGTATTATAGTAAACTATCTGATGAAAAGGTTATTTAGATTTATTATCTTTACAGATATCCATAGTAAGAATAAAATTTTCTTTATATTGTGGTTTCTGCAAAATGGTACAAGATAACAGAGGCTCGCTTCTTATACTATTCGTTACTAGGTGGTGCTGTTGTTAGCCAAGATAGTGTAGTTTTCGTGAATGAAATATTGTTTCATTAACAAAAATTTTATTTTGCTCTTTGTAATTTAGAGAGCAGTTTAAATACACAAAAATAATAATTATTAACAGATTGTTATTACTGTATTATTTGAAATAGAAGTGAAAAAGTTTAACGAGGTAGATATGTCAAAAGGATATCCTTCAACTTTATCATTTTCATGTTACGCGCTTGAACACGGAAAAGCTTTTTAATGTACTTACTTAAATTTTGTAGCTTTCAAATATCATTTAAATTTGTTATATTAATTATATTTAGTTAAATAAAAGATTTATTAGATGTACAATTGTCGATATTGGACTGAATAACAGATGGATTAAATTAAATTTCTCTGTTAAATTCGCAAATCATTTTAGAGTTTTATTTTAGAAAAATTATAATAACTCAAGTTACACAGATTAAATAAACCTTTCTTAAATCTTAGGTATGCATCAACAGCCAGTTCGAGGGATTCTAAGTTGCTAGGTGAGGCTAAACTATTGCTGATTTATAAAGCGCAACATACAGTTACAAAAACTTATTAAAAACACTCAGTAAGCTAAATAAATAAAAATAACTTCAAAAATGTCAAATAAAGAAGATTACATTACTTGCAGAACTTTCTTAAAAGTTTCATAAAGTTCAGTAAAATTTTAGCAACTAGCCCTAGTGACTTCCAATTTTAAATGCTTAGGATGACTGCAAAATTTACGACTTGAAATTTTCTCCACTTGACATTTTTTTCTATCTTTATTGAAATTTCACTTTTTGGGTTAACTTATGAAAGTTTCAATAGTGGAATATCCATTTAGGATTTTCAAATAATAAAAATGGAGTATATTCCATCACATCTATTCAACGAAAGAAGAAAAACAAAGTAAAATCAATTTCGAACAAGATTATCTCCGATTCTTTTTAATTTTCCGTATTGCTTAAGGTTATCATCTAATGCAAAATGCAAAATGCAATTTGGATATTTGGTTCTGGAGTTACATCCTCTTAGTTGTGATAAATTGCTAAAGCTTTTAAACCTAGTTGTGTAAATGTGCTTCATATTTGGCAGTAGCATCAATTTTTCATCTCTCAGTTGTGTTAATGAATCTTTTAGAATTAAGGGTTGGTAGCATAAAAGAAATCAAGATCCATTGCCCATTTGATTTTGTGATTTGTCAATCAATGATGGTGTTCAAATTTTAACCACTCGGATCAAAAAATTTCAAAATCAAATGTGACAACGAATTTGATTTCTTTTTTGCAACCGAGCCTACGAACCATACACATGTTGTAATGCCACAATCATTTGACTTAAGACTATATGCAAATTTTCACAAATATCGGATCACCTTGACTAAATCAGTATTTGATTTGTATCCTTGTAGTGTAACTACAGAAAAAAAGTATTCTGTATAAGTTGTCGAATAAAAATTTAATGTAAGTTTCTAATAAAGCATTGTATTGTATTCAAAAAAAAATACCTAACAATTACTCAATTTGAATTTTTTCGTATTCTTGCCGTATTATCGACCGAAATGGCACTTTGCTTCAACATAAAATGGTTTTTTCTCAATTCTCTTGGATTTTAAAAACTAAAAATGTGCTTGAAATTCTTTTCAAACCAAGCAGGGCGGTATCCCAAAACATCAAAACGAGATTCAAAAATTTTTGAGCAATTACTATACCTATAGTGAAACCAATTCAGGGACACACGGTATAAATTAACGTGTTTTTTTTTGTTTGCACATTTTCAATTGTTTTCGAGATATCAAGAGTGAGGAATTTTTAAAATAACACCCTGTATAAGTTTTTTTTTGTTTATGTACCTGATTTAACTTTCGTCAAAGTTACCTCAAAATTTCCAGTAAATTAATACTTTTTCTCATTTGTGTAAACCATTACAAAGAATTTTGTTCGATACACGTTTGCTGTCACTTTAAGATCTTTTTGGTAGCACTCGGCTAATTTCGTCCTCACGCCTAAAATGTAGTGCGACACTTGAATCCAAAATAATAATTTTTAACTGTGATGCAATTAACAGCATCTTGTGTTGAACTCATAGTTATAATTTTTCTAAAATTTAAAAACTGGCCTTTTTTGGAAAATTAAAATTAAAAGTATAAGGTCATCAATGTCCACTTGATTCAAAATTTTTCGGATATGTCGTGTAACATATTATATGAATGCCCTATCTAAGAGTTTTCCAATACCGTAAAGTACATCAGCTTTCTATCTTTATTGAAACCAAAAATATGGCCGTTTAAAGTTGGTGAGGCAAGCGATTGTTTAGCAGTTAGCAAACAGCATGTCAAATTTCAAAAAAAAAATTGAAGATATTCGGGTTCTGAACATTGCAGTCTTACATAATACGTAAATTTCCATACTAGATTTCCTTGCGCTGTACAATCTGTAATATTTTGTAGATCACTTTTGTGCTTATTAGTTTTATAGCTGTTTCTACGAAGTAGACAATTTAACCACAAAGGAATTTAAAGATCACAAATGCAGAAAACAAGGCCTTGTAAGTTAATACACAATTATTCCTAAACCAAGAGATGGTCTGCTCTAATAAGAATAAATTAGAAGAACTGTCTTACCCATAAACAAGATTGGGAGAAGTGTAAAAGATCAGTAATGAATTACATAAATATTAATCAAAATGGCAGCTCAGTGCATTAAACGTAATTTTAAAGTAGAAGAATCAAATACCTATTTAATCCCTTTCTTTCTAGAATCTCTCTTACTATAGACCAACAGTATTCTTCAACCATACAAGAATTTCACCTTTTACAAGCGTTTTTCTAATGACGGAAATGTCTTGATCAAATCATTCTTCATGTTCGTTATTCCTCATTGAAAAAGTTAAGATAAAAATCGAGAAAATGTAGCTCTAGTGACATGTGAATTTATAGTTACGCAGAATATTCTGAACCTCTGAATAATTTCTCTTATCTTTAGTCTGATGAAGAACCCCTTCTGACTTCAATTTGAGGAACTTATTTCTCAAATATGCAAAATTCTGTCTTTCTCTGCCAAAATTTTCCCATCTTTTCATATTAGTAATGCAGAGCTAAAAGATGTATGCATCTTGAAGACTCACTAATGGTTCACAAGAGAAATTTATTTTACAGAGTGAAAGTAGTTATGTCATTGAGTTCACTCTGCGACAGGTTTTACGCGTTGTAATCAATAAGTAAAGTATAGATGAATGATACTCTTTCTCCGTCTCCTAAATAAAGTCACTCTAACATTTCATTTAGCGGGTTCTATTCTTGTAGTCGTAAAGTCAGTAACTCTCAGTAAAAAAATCCAAATGCCTAATCTGATCGTTTTCTTGTTTATCGACAAGATGGGGGGATACTGATAGCAAAAACTCTTCATTTGGAATTAAGAAACCACCAAGAAGAAATGGCTGTATCACTGAAGTCAAGTTTGGTTACTGTATTGTATGGCATGCTTCGATCTTACAGAGAAGCTTTTCAAATTGATCAACTATAAGTAGCAGCCACTTATGTGATGTCTTTGTTCGAGCTATACCATGGTGTGCTGGTCACAAAGTTACTTGTACATTCATTACGACAAATATGAAGAGCTCAATGCTTGTCTGAATATTCACTCTAAATTCTTCCAACAAAATAGAGCTTGTCAGTAATTTGGTCGACCTTACGTTTAGAGAGATTGATGTTGCGATTATATCGAAATTTAGAACTAACTTTAAGCTTTTTCTACTTGTTTAAGATGTTTCTGAATATATTGTTTATCAAGTTAATATATACAGATACGAGATATGCAGACAAATGCTCAAAGTGATCAAACATTCACTAGCAGATTTTAAAAACCATAATGCTGCTGTAAAGATTTGCAGCCATCAGAATGTAAAAAGACACTGACGATTTTGGAAAAAGTTGGAAATTCCTTCCAAATAAAATATCGGCAAGAAAATTTGTTGAATTTTCAAACATGTGAAAACAGCATAAAGAATTTTATTTTGGTTCTACCATTATACTTAGGGCCTGTCCACTAAAAATCTGCACTGAGCTTGAATTAAATTAAGTAGGCTACTAACATATTATATCGGAAAACAAAAGACCGTCAGCTTTCAGTGTTCCAAGTCGTGTACTTTTTCGTATGTTGTTACTGGTTTTTGTTTTTTATAAAAATTAATAAAATAATCTTGTATCCAATTTATAACTCAGTGCAGATTTTTAGTGGACAGGCCTTATGATACCTGAAATAATGAATTTTGTTCTAAATTAAATCACTACGTACATCTTCGTGTTTTCCAGACTTCTGAGGTCGAGGCTTGATAAATACACAAGGTATGTGGACATCGCCCAAAATGTACCCATTTCTGTGGGAATTACTAAAAGTTTTCCATAAGATATGAATCAAAATAACCTTGAGTAATGCAGATAGACAGAAGTTTTCCATTGTGTACCTTTTATTAACTAAAAATACAAAATGTGGTTTGATCAGACACGGTCTTGAGAGTTTCACGGTTAATCGTGCGCAACGTATTCTAAATTATGTTTTATATTATATATATATTGTTTAAAATATTATTATTCTTTCATTTACATAATCGATTTTACCTACAAATTTAGTCCAAAATTATAATTTTACTCTTTATTTTCATGCAAAGTCGAGTGAAGACTTATGAAAAATACATTGGTTTTGCAAGCTTGGACGCAAATTCCTTGTCTAGCATAGTGCGGTAACAAAAAAAGCTTTTAATATGTTACATCACTTTAATTATAGTGCTAACAGAGATTGCTACAAACTTGTTCTCCATGTTAGAAAAAAATTTAGAAGTTTGGGAAAATTTTGGATTTTTTTATTTTTCATGTTTTTACTGAACTTTGCATGCGAATTTATTGGTAGAATTTAATTTTAAACTCAATTTGTATAACTAAATTTTTCAGGAACACAGACCCTCAATAATAAAATAACGATAAAACAATAATCTTACAATGATATTTATTTTTCTAGCAATACTGGGGGCCGGTTGGTTCCTAATGCAAACGGTCACCTTCCTTTTAAACTGAATTATGTAACACAGTAGGGTAAAAGCACCAATCCTCTGCCACCTAAAAAATATTTGAAGTTCAAATTCGTTTAAATTTAAAACGAAATAATATTTTATCAATGATACTTTCTGTATAGTTATGCATATTTAAATGATATACATACTCAATCGTCAAAAGTCATTAAACGTTTAGGTTTATATGAGAAAAAAAATAATTCATTAAAAGCGACACTTTGGCCCCGTAATCCGCCGCTATTTACTAGAAATCCGCCGTCAAGGTCCTAGTAGCCGCCCTTTAAAGAAACAAAGATATAAACATCATATAAACGTGATGTATGATTATTTCTTAAATGATTACATACGAGTTCTTAGAAGCTTCATTCGGATCACATGTTTGGCAAATTAAATCTATTTTAGCGATATCTTCGTTACTCGCCATAAGCATACAATAATTTAACAATTTTATGCCTTTCTTGCATTTGCTCATAAACGATTTATTGAAACGAGAAGAATTTATTTAAAAAATACATGCAAATACAAAATAAGTAAATAATTAATAAACAAGTGAATTTGATTTCTACTTTCTACATGATACTCTTTAAAAGTTAATTTTTGACTTAAGTTGGTTGTTTGGACATGTTGACTTCCTAAAATTAGATTTTTTTTGAAGAGAATAGTAACCATCAAATAAATAATGGAAAGATTAATAAATGTGGGTGCTAATCAACAAAATTAAATTAAAAAGTCGAGCAACAATAATATAAAATCTCAGTATTGTGGAATACCTACTGCGCGACAGTGAAAGGCGGCGAGCGGGTGACTAGACGAATCTGTGAATACCGGTAATCTGCCTACTTTATTTTCGACATTTGTTTAATTAAAATCCAGGATTTTTTGTAATAAATATTAAGAAGGACCATTGCTTTAATTTACCAAACAAAAATTTTTACGAAGATGTCCACAAAAATGCGCAAATTTTACCTAGAATGCAACCGTTTCTCGTTAATAAAAACGCACTCAATGGCAGTCGTAGTAAACACTGGCAGTAAATAACTGCTAATAATTAACATGTAACTTTTATTTACCGGAATGAATGTAATATAATCCTTAGAACGAAGGATGGTAGATAACACAAAGCTAAAAATCTCCGTTATTTATGGTGCCATAATTTTTTTATAAAACAATAATTGATTCGTTGGTGGACGGCTGGAGCTGGACCGAATTAGGTGCGTTTACCCTATGCTCTGAGATCTTCACAATAATTACAGATTTGCCTTTGTCTCATCAATTAAGTCTTTTAAAAGTATTAAACTAGTATTCGTGGCTAAATAGTTTCATATAAATTACAAAAAACTAACAAGTCTCTCTAGACAACATCGTTTACAAAACATGCCACTCCATGATCGTTGTTCATAGATTTAATATGCTCATAGACGATGGTTTTGCTAATTTCTGGAATTTATGCATAAAAACAGACTTAGAGTATATTTAGAGGTGATATTACGATATATAAATCTTTAGTAACTATTCAAAATGCGTTTAAAGATTTATTCATATTCGGAATATTTCTTAGAAGACATCATGATAGGGAAGTTTATAGGCTTTAATGTATCAATTAAGTATATATGTAAATGAATAGCGAACCCTACAGAGCACGTACTACTTCGAAGTATTATGTTCTTATGTACAAGTGGAATAGCAGGTATATCAAAGACGGAATCAATTCTTGGTATTACGGGACCGTATGCAAGAATAAAATTGGCTTCTCTAATTTACCACTAAACCAATTTCAAGTAAACTCAGAACTTGCAATATAAAATGCAACAGAGTGCAATACAGTTCGTGATCCAGCAGGTCTGTACACGTACGTCTCGAACCTTGCATAGAGAACTTGAAAACAAATAGAAATAGTAAATTAATTATTTAGATCTGAAAAAACAAAAACTATAATTATTTTCATCAACTAAATACATAATGAATACAATAGAAAACCTAAAAAATGTTATTTCATAGTATTTTGAAGTTTTGTAACTGCTGGTGCTACTGCTTAATTTTTATATTATTTGCTAATGCTTTTATAAAATGTACCAATCTTTTACACTTTGTCTATTGGAAACCATTAAATAAAGCAGAGTTTTAGTTTATTGAAGGAATTGTAATGGAAGGTTACCCAAATTCGAGACTCTCGAAATCTATGAGGTACAAGGTCACTTAAATTAGACCATAGCTGTGAATTTTAATACTCAGTAATTTACATAACTTTATTTATTTTTAAAATTCCACCAAGCTGTAAATTCTCTATTTTCGTCTTTAACTATAACTATTATTATTAACCTTATTATCAGGAATTCCTGCAAGAAGTCCCAAAATCTAGTACAAAAAATAGACAAAAGAAGAGGTCTTACAGATAAATTTTTTAAATTTTCTAAAATTACCGTTACGCCATTCGCACAAAGTAGGAAATTAATGGGACTAGAACCGTTAAGACTTCAAGGAATGGAACTACAAATGCCGGGAGAGGTGAAGCATCTTAGGGCAGGGTAGTATTGAACTCGAGATTCACCTAGAATCAGCATATAGAGAAAACAATAAAAAATATGAAGACCATCTTAACAATAGCCAGAGGCATACATGATAGAACATGAGGATCAAGACCATCCATGATGTATTAGTATGATTGACAAACACGCTACGAACCATAACTATTGAATTCTTTCTTGCATTTTTATGCAAGCTGCAAAGACTTGCCTATCAAAATATTACCTCAAACTGTGAAGGCAAAAATGCAGTGGCGAAATAGTGGACACAAAAGCCCGCATTGGGGGGGGGAGGATGTGAGGGCCCAACAGTTGTTTACAAATATGAAATAAAAATAGCCATATAATTAGAAAAATCTGAATAGGCGAAATGTTTACTGCCCAGTTCTTTGTACTTTTCACATTCAACTAAAATCTCTATTATATAGTCACGTAGTCGGTTTATTGCAATTTGCCGGAAGTAGTATATCTCCATTGTACAGTTCGTCGATATTTTCGTATTTATTGCACAGTGTCGATATTTTAAGAAAAGCCCTCATTCTTGTAAATGGTCAATAATACCCGTATCACATCTGTCCAACTTTTACTTTCTTTCTACCCTAAAATGTAAATTGCTTTAGGTATGGTGTTAATTGTAGTATATAAACCAATTTCAAATATTTCTTTCTACAATTATCAATTTAGCATTCAGAACCAAGTCAAATAGTCTATATAACAATGTATTTAGTACATTGTAACATTCGTTCACAATTCTTTTTGTATTTACCTATTTTTGTTATGGACGCTTAAATTGAGTCAATGCCGTTGGTCGTGTCGTGTATCGTCAACATTTGGGTACTGAGTAGGGTGCAGAGCATATTTGGTGTTTTTCGGTGATTTTCTTTCTTTATCCCAGTAAATATTTGCGAGAAGGGGTCAGAACTGAGGTGCCGTTTACCGTAAGATAGTGTAATTAACGTAATTTTCGGAATAGTCCGGATATAAATTTCTAACCGTACAATCGTCAAACTTAACCGGAGGAGATCCCGCTTCGCCATTCTTAGGTGCATTTGTGTACTGGAAAAGATAAGAAAAAAAACCACCAAAGATTCTGAAGATAAACACCTTCCATGTGCCCAATTTTCTTAAATCTCCGTAGTAGTGTCCCCATATATGTCGCCAACACTGGGGATTTCTCCAGCTTCGTGTGCAATAATTGAATTGTATCAACACTAGAAATTTGTCGCTGGTATAAGAAAATCCAAGTTTTGGTGTCCACGTAAGTGTACATTTGATAGTGGTACAAAATTTATTTGGAAGTAACAATGGACGTAACAAAATTCGTCCTGTTTGTTTGTTTTGCAATTTGTTGTATAAACTATAATACAAGATTTCTGGCAATCTTTTGGTGATACGTTCTCTTTATAAACGTTTCACGTCTTGCTATAATAAACATTTTGTGTGTGTTAAAATGGCTTTCCGTCTGAGAAAGCCTTATTGATTTAATATACGATTATTGTTCACTGTTTTGTTCCAAGTTACATATAGGTACGTAGATATAGTAAACAAGAAAAGTACAAACGAAACTCGAAAATGGGGTTTGCGTTATTTTGTATTTCAACCTGGTTTCTCACACTCTAGTTTTGTGTTGTAATATACAGGGGACCCTCTTAAGATCTAGTTACTAATCCATAGTTTTGGTCTAGTACAGACGCCAGTTCTAGTTTTATTGTGTTTGTTGTTTCATTTCCAGTAGATGTTTTGATTTAGCCACTAGATATTCGTCTGTACAGAGCACTTTGTCGACAGTATTGTGAACTAAACTTGCTTCTGTTATTATTCATTATACGTTTAAAATGCCCCCAGTCTTGTTTTATGCTTTATAAGTCCAGAAATTAAAGTCATACATCAATAGGGAACTAGGGACTGTTTGATTTAAAGATTCTGAACTAGTCAGCTAACCCTAGTTCTTGAAAAATTTGTTAGCGGCGAGCACTGAAACTTGAGTATAGTAAACAATTGTCATCGTAAGTATTTGTGAATATCGTTACCCCTTGAAGGAGACTGCGGCCCTTCAAGGCATCCAGCTGGTCGATCCCGCAGTGGCGCCCACTACCGATTGAGTAAGACTTGTTTGACGGTAAGTAATTTTGTCCGAACCCACCCGTCTCCATTGAGACTCCTAGTCGGCAAATTATTTAGCTGTAGTAGCGGTTTGGACAGTAACAACATTAAATCTTGTAACACATGAATTTCCTATGCAGAGTGGTTTCCAAATCTCATGACACGCGACCTACGATGCGCAGAAGACAAATTTTAGCCGGGCGGCCCTGCACGAATGATTTTTACAATTTTCTTTCTCTCTTTCTTGTGCAGTAAGCGCCGCCTTTTGCACATTTCGCGTGCCACGAGATTTGGAAACCACTCTACCTACTCTATAAAATTACCTTGTAAATAAATAAACAAAGAAACCAAAGCCTAATTTGCAATTTGTCTGTTCCATAAGTACCTAGTAACACACATTTAAAAATACAGTGTGGTATAGTGTGCTGCTTTTTTAAATATTATGTATATCATGAAATACTAAAGGGCCTCGAAATTATGTTTGCGGAGGGTCCTAAAATTATATTTACGCCACTGCGAAAATGGGTTTTGAACGACTGTGAGATCAGCTAAATAGCATACCAGGCAGACCAAGACAGGTAATGATAAACGGCCACGAGGAAAAACCAGACATAAACATGAAGCAAGACCATACAACAGCCAAACACAGTTTTGATGCATTCTTTGAGATTATTACCAGATCAAGGAATGGGAACAAAGATGTTTTAGATTAACCTGTAAAGGGTAAGCGGATTTAAGATCAACATAGAATTTGGAGCAGGTATATACAGCAGACGGGCAAAAGATTTCCCAAGCGGAAGTATACGCTATTCTGCAACTCGCACAAGAAACCAACAGGAGACGTTGTAGTAACAAACGGATCCAAGTACTTCCAGACAGTCAAGTTACCCTGCAGACTGTAGCAAACTCGAGTGTAACATCTAGGTTAATATACAAATACCTTGAAGAACTAACGAGATTAGCTGGCCAGAATACAGTGAAACTAATCTGGGTACCAGGACATCGAAGAATCGAAGGCAATGAGAACTGGTATCAGAAATACTGCAATTTGGTCCAAAACCCGATCCAGAAATACCAACAAATACAATCCTTGAGCAAGTAAGAAAATGTGTAAAAAATCAATACATAGCACATGGGCAAACCTCACGAGAACGAGAACGTGGAAAACTATATCGGTAATCAACACGGCAAAAAGACAGAAGGCCTGAACACCTACCTACATTCAGCAGGAATGCACATCTAAAGGGGTACCTAAGTAGAATGGACTTGTATCACGAAGACTTATAGTGTAAAATGTGGAAGAGGCAAATAAACAGTTCAACATATACTGTGCAAATGTGATACTTAAATATGCAGAAGGCAGACCATCTATGGCTCAACAAAAACAGAACCAAGTACGTTTAACACCCATTCAATCAAGTACCTGTATAGGAACATACAGGGAACACTAGTACTGGAATGGGTTTAGTGAATTCAATGGGAGTACCACAATAAGCTAAGAGGCTGCAATGCAATGGGAACTGAACAGTCCCCAAAAGAGAAAAACTTCTAAAGTGAATAGGGTGTAAAACGTTTCTCAAAGCAATAAGCACTTTATAAGAGCATAATATAAGCATAATACAGCGTATGATTACGCTTCTCTCAGCTGTCAGTTTTAGAAAGTGTGGTATGACATAACTATTACTTGTTCTTTATATATTGTTTCTATTTTTTTTTTATTATCAACCCCTCTTGTTTATATTTCCCAATTCTGCTTTGACGTTTTATTGTATTAATCAATATCTTCGTGTTTCGTGTTCATTGTGAAGACAGATAAAAAAAAGACGAACGAATGGTGAACTGGCTATAAACCTAATTGCAGGCTAAATAGCAAACGAATCAACAAGAGCGGGTAATACAAGGGTTGAAACTTTTCATAAATCTTTTTCTCGTTATTTCTTTCACTTTTTAATAAAAACAAGTTTCTATGTTTGCAGAAAAGCTGCCCACACTACTGCGAAGTGCTTGCACTCACACAGTCTTTTATGGTAGTTAATATGCCAATAATAACAAAGTGTTTACACATATTTTGGAGTGGGTTTACTCAAAGGTTCACATTTTTCGTTTTTGCTCATTACACTGTATAAAAAGTTAAATATTTTTTATTTGTAGTTAACGTACAT